>JAIPRN010002690.1:0-27703 GCA_025469175.1 Geopemphigus sp. TES_GeoC_2020 | reverse complement strand
TTCTCATAGGCGATAGTTGTTACTTTAAACCGTAACTTTGTAGTTGCAGTTCTATATACATTTTAGGAATATAGTTTCGTTTTATCTGGAGAATGAAATTTACGAATATCAATTAAAAGGTAACATTAATAATATATAATAATATATTTGCGAAGTTGAATTATGTTTGAAAGTTAAAGTACTTTTTTTATTTATTTTATTAACTTTTTCGTCTTTATGATAACGAGTAACTTTTTTTTTAAATAAAAAAAAATTAATTTTAATTTATAAATTGTTTTGAATTATTTTCCTAAATGCAAAAATGATGTTATTAAAGTAATAATTTGTAAAATTCCAAACGCTTTAATTATATTTTTATGGGAAATACGTAATTGCTAAATTGTCGTACCTATTATGTTTGGTTTTCTTTTATTGAGTTAGATATAGCTAAACGAATTAATATTTTACTTACAAATATATATTTTATATGTATTGCAATATAAAAACGTACGATGTCATAATAGTTTGGTAGAGATGTTAAATTTTATATTAAAAAATATTATAGTATACTAATAATAATTATTATAAGATAACTTCCATCAAATAATAACGATAATTCACAGAAAATACTGGCAGCGAAAATGAATAATTTTTACACGAAATATATTTAATACGTAAATATTTAAACTGAACCTAGAACATTTGTTTATAGAACAAATAATGTTCACGAACGTTCTAGATATATTCTATAAATATAATTTATTGATTTTAATATCATTTAGAATATTTTGTAAGTTCTCAGTTGATATATTTGTGTTGGATTTATAAAATTATATTACGCGGCAATTTTATTTCGTGACATGTGATATGCACGTATATATATTACAATTTCGTTCTATTACACGTTTTTAAAATTATAAACGTACAATATAATAAGCTGTTTTATTCTCATAGGCGATAGTTGTTACTTTAAACCGTAACTTTGTAGTTGCAGTTCTATATACATTTTAGGAATATAGTTTCGTTTTATCTGGAGAATGAAATTTACGAATATCAATTAAAAGGTAACATTTACAAAATATTAAATCGAGCGAATCATTCGAAAGTTATGTAGAATTGAATTTGAACGTGTATATGGCAATAATATTCTCTTGTTAGTAGATTTTCTTATAGGACTTGTTGTGAAATAAATCTCTGCATTGATGGTCGTTTTCGGGACGCAAAAATAATACGGTTTCCTCCTTTCAATTAACTCGTGAAAACGAGTCGTTTCTGTTTTTGATTTTCCACCACGAAATACGCTGACTATGCAAATTTGCAAGAAATATTATGTAAATTGTTTGGGAATCGCTATTCAAGTGCTTGTGGCTTGGGTAACAAATGTTTCTGGCGTATGCGTTTCATAAAGATACTATTTCAGACAATCGGTCGAATGGTTTTCAATCTCTTTTGTTGGTCGAGAAAGCAAAAAATAAAGTAAAATCAAAAAATAAAATGCGCATATATATAAATATAAGAGTAAAAATAAATAAGGTATTACCAGTACCAATACGTTTCGACTTATATCCATATATATGTTTTATGTATGTAATATATGTGTGTATGTGTGTGTGTGTATGTGTGTGCACGCGTGTATTTGTCGCGTCAGATTCGATATTGTTTTTGTATTATGAACATTTTTATCGACACCCTGTCACCACCATCAGTAGTTATATGCGCACATCGAGTCGACTCGTATGTTATTATTGTTCTTGACGGTGTACGAATTTTGAAAAGTACACGTTCCCTCTGTCTTATAATTTCAACTGCAGAATTCGTTTTCAAATTGACGAATAGACTACACGGACAATTGCGTAATCTAAATATTCGTTTCTTTTTATTTGTTCGTAAACTAAATATTATTACCACGAGATTTTAATAATGTATGTATACAAGGGGAGTTTTGACGAATAAATCTATAAGTCGACTACGTTTACAAACAGAATCGTCATAATCGATTTTCGAAAACTCAAGGCGGCCAGGCAACAATTACAATTATTGTTATCGTTAAGTTGGCAAAGGTCACCTCAGACGTCGGTGGGGTAGTTCACTAAGTAAACGTGTATATTTACTTAAAAATTCGCTTTTCTAGTCAATTCATTTATTTGCACTTACGTATTATCTGAAACATTGTGTGAAAAAAGGGAGAAAGAAAAACGAAAGATTATTTTAAAATAAAAAACGATCGAAATGAAAAAATCAATAATAATAATATATGTCAGTGATTCTATCGTAGGTGTATGGCTATCGATCGACGGGATGGTGCCCCCAACATTGTTCGTTCTAGAACTTTAGTGAATTTTAATAAATAAATAATAAATACTTAAATAAAAAATGAAATTATATGTTTACAGATGAAACAATATGTCAACTCTTAATTTATGACGATTTGTTTTATATTCTTAATATCGTGAACTGATAACAAGTTTGAAAATAGATTACAAATATCGTAAAACACATTTTTATGGAACTAGATTTATAAAATGAATACATTTAAATAAATATAAAAGTTTTCTAGAGTTTATAGTATTCGTTGTCTATTAATCCATTTTCGTTATTATATATATATATATATATATCATTTTATTCGAAAACAATAAATAACAATTTATATTCTTTACATATCATATAGATTTATTTAATCGTTCGAATTTAGTTCATACATCGTAAAACGTATTATCCAAGTAAGAAATACGTTTTTCATGGACTTACGAGCTAATATTTCATTACTGTTATAATAGTTTTAACGAATAAAAATATATATAAAACACTTATTCGATTATTATAACTATAAACGTTAGTTAATATCGAATCTATTCAACGTTATAATTTATAATATTAATAAATAGGTCACCGCGATTGCTGATATAATTTTTAAATAATTATAGAAATTGAGAATTTATTGAAAGCGCGCCACTGATAATCACCCCTATACCGTGTCAGACATTGTATGTACATATATATCTCTTTTAACAAATGATCGTCCATTGTTGACTCGAGATGATCTGTTGGACGTAAGAAGTATACGCCGTATAGCCACGAAAATTTCGCGTTCGAACGCCATATTTATTATTATATATATTTTGCAAAGTTCGAACGCCGCTTTGGTAACACGAATTTTCGATCGTCCTGTACGAAATAGGTAGGGTGTACTTGGGTTATATATTTCGGGACGCCGTTCGATTTAATATACGGTCGTGAAAGCGTGTCGGTCGAAATAGTTTTTTTTTCTCTTTCTTTTTATTCTTTTTGTTCACCGGTACGTTTTTACTCGAATAAGTCGAATCTGACTTTGTAATACGACTGGAAAGTTAATGTCGCGGTGGCGACGGTTTGGAACTTATTTGACGGGTGGATCGACGGCGAGTGGAAGAGGAAAAAATAGGAAAATCGGAGAGATTGTGTAAAAGAGTGAAAAAAAAATAGGAAAAACACGAGACGGTATTATAAAATGCAGCTGACGTTGTCCCCACGACCTTTACCGGCGTGGCAACGACTAATGGTTACGTTTCGGCTCTTCATGTATAGTGATCGTGCACTAATATATATATTATTATTATTAGGTATATAATTGTGTTGTTTGCGATCGACATAGAAGACGTTGTCAGCCGGATCCAAGTTGTTATTTTTCGCCTTGCTAGTACGTACGACAATCATGTGAGTGAGTAAAAGTAAATAATAATCCATCGTAGATATAGAGGAGTAGGTAGATGTTTAGTAATATATATATATACGACCACAAAAACGTAAATTGCTTTTATCAAGAAAAACAAAATTCATTAAAATAATGGCGAAAAATTCTTTGGCTACCCTTACATTTTGGATTTTGTATCTTCATTAATCAATATTATTATTAACAATTATTACAACGCTCGTGCGTTTATTCTGATCACAATACGTTAAATTATAACGCAACGATGTATAATACAGTTAAACGCGTATCTTTAATCTGTACTAAAATAAACCGTTATTAATATAAATCAAGGTTTTCGTACTTTTAATTTATTGCCTCGGGTGAGAGAAAAGATAATATTTAGTTTTTACGAAATAACTCGGTTCGCGACGTCGCAGTGGAAACGGAGATCAAGTGAGTGGATGTAGTACTCAGTTCTTTATACACACTCGACTTTCTTGGTCACGACGTGGAAGAGACTTACGAAATTATAAAACACGAAGCATTTACGTTATCAGAGACAATTCGACGTCGCATTTTCGACTTGAAAATTTCTATTCGTGTTCGAATTAGCGGGGGAAAAATTATTTTAAGACTAATTAATCGGCGCGTAAAGCGGCGCAAGAGTAAAATCTTGGTAAAGTTGAATTTTCGGTTGCGGGCTGTAGAACCATAATGCTGAAGAAGCAAAGTATATCATGTCAAAACTGAATTAGTAAAACGTCTACAATGGCAACGTCACTATTATTTTGCAACGGGATTATGCGGCACAATATGTGTGCACCTCGCCGCTGACAGTTAATCATATAAAGCGTGAACCGCCGTCTCGGCATGTCATTTACGTTGATAAGCTCCAAAATAAGTAATTCTACGCACAAATACACAAAAACAACGATGATGATCGCCGTTGATATTATATTAGTACGCGTTTCGTAGTCGCGTAATATTATTTTGACAAATATAATTATTTGGGGTACCAGAACCCGAACTGAGAATCGGAGATTTTAAAATTGTGGACACACGGTTGTAAATAATTAGTTTGGATTCTTAATAAAGCGAATAATGTGTGGGTTTTACGCCGATGCGTTTTTTAAAAGCTATTTTTCTATTTTGTATGCGAATATTTTGAAGTGCTCGAATGCTCTCGACATGTGTTACGTTCCGGTAGCAAATTGTCTCTAGTCGGTAATTTATTTAACACGTTTTTTCATTTTCAAATAGTTTCTTTAAACGTAATTCAAAATATTTCTAAACTAGCATAGTAAATGGTAAAATTATCGACACGTTCGCTTAGGATATGGGAAATTTATGTAAATTTAAAGTCGAGTTCAAAATGTTATACATATTGTTGGATACGAAGGCGTGGAATTTACCATTTATATTTGAGCTATAGAAACAAATTCAAAGAGTTTTTAATAAACCAAGAATTGTTTTCTAAAAAAAAACCAACAATAACGTAATATTATAATCGCAAAATGTGTAGTTCTCTAAAACGTCATATAATATGTACTTATGAATACGTTTTTAATAATTGGCAATACTGAGTTTTAACGTAGAAACCAAGTTTAACTCCATTGTTAATAAATATTAAAGTTTCTTGATATTATAAATTTATTTATATATATATATATATATATCTATGTATGTATATATGAAAATATTTTGTAATTATTGAAATGGATTTTTGTATACGATTAACTATTAAATTTGTTGATTTAATTTGAATAATGTATTTTATGTTTTTTACTACCCGAAGCCATAACGTATTCATAATAACAATAGTTGTGTTAAATTAATTTTTTTTCACTTATATACGTAAAATATATATTATTACGATTTCTACGGAATTTCTTTTATAAATTGTATAAATATCCGTTTTCTATACTAATCTAATAATATTAATATACACATATACTTATTATATTGACATTGTAAAATACAAATGTTGACGAATTTTTATTTAAATTATATATTATACACCTATATTTCGTCAGTAATTAAACATTATTAAAACGTCTTCGTTCATTTTGTAACACGTGTTAATAGCGAATAAATAAGACATTAATAACAATTTAAATTTAACAAAACGCGTGTGCATAATGTATAATATCAATTTGACGTTCTTAATGAACGTTTTAATAAGAGCACGACGCTAAACTTTCGTAATAATCATCGTTGCGTATTTTACGCTCTTACGTATCGGTGAAAGTTGAAGGTTGATGATTATTCAATTTGTTCGGCATTTATGTATAAAGCGTTAATGACTCGGCGACGAACACGGAACGGAAACAAGAAATTTGAGACGAACCATTTTTAGCCAAAATTCTTTGTCTCGTGTCAAGTTTACGGAAAAGAAAAATAACAATAAAACAATACAAAACAAAACTAAACAAAGACGTTTTTCGACCTTTGTACAGCAACAACAACAGACGACACTTTTATCACCTGTATATACGAGGATGATTCCGTCCTCTTTTTGCTATATTAAACCCATTCACTTTTTATCACCAAACACGATTTTTTCTCTTCTTTTGCCTTTATACTCGACACTGTGTCCCCAACAATAACAACTAAAATCGTGGGAACGTGTACAATAGGAGATGATGATTAAACGCGGTGTTGAAACGTATACGGGAAAATATCGATTTTTTTTGTATTATTAAACTTTGTATATCCCCCGATTCGTAGATAATTAAGACGATTAAGATTGGCGAGTTACTTGTTCGTGTTCGGCGATTAAGTTTTCTCGACCAGTGATTTTATGAACGATAAAACAAATTAGCATACACACGAGTAAAAGTTACGGAACTTGCGTCATATAAGGCGTGTTAAGGAAAAAAAAATGGACGCGATTAATGTATTCAAGTTGGTTTGTTAGTACATTGGACGAATAAAATATTAAGGTTTATTTAATGTTTGATAATAGTAGTTCTCATCATACCGTTTTAAATTTACATAAATTATTCGAAATAACGGCGAGTCGAATTTTCGACGAAAATATGATTGGATTTTATTTTGAAAATCAATTCGTGTATTTCGGTGTTTTAACCATTACAGTTATAGACATTACCAATCTTATCTTTATCCATACAAAACATCTATTTGTACACTGATATAAAATTCCGAGCGTAAATAGGAACAGTCCTACACGATAGTTATGAAAGATGCCGTCTCGCGTAGTGATAGGGTGGAATACCGTAGAAATGGGTTCTTTAAAATTATTTATTTTTAAATAAATCAACTCCGATATAATATTTATCAAGTCACGCGTATCTTAAAATGTGTATTATTTTATTGTCCTAAATTTAGGGTGAAATTTTGTTTTAAGTAATTAGAATACGCGTTTAAATATTAGTACTGAAAATTGAACATACATTTATAAAATAATACACTATACGTATTATATTTTGAAATGGTTATAACTATAGTAAATTTCGGTTAAGTCGATCGACAGATTATTAATTTCTTTTACCACACGAAAGTCGGATAAAATTGTAATTTTGAAATTTATCGATAGTATTTTATTATTTTTGGATTCACAATCTTAACATTTTTTTCTACCTATTACAATAACTCTGACGTGGTAAATTAGCGGTATAGAAGACATTATTGTTGTAGTATTTCTATAACGTCTCGTAACTACATAATATCAACTTAAAACAATTAAAAATAATTGATTGGGACGTTAAAGATTATTTTCTCCAGGAATTAAATCCTCAAAAAACCTTATTTATACGCTCCGAACTGAAATATGAATTCAATAGATTTTTGAAAATTGAACGTTATGTGTACGTGCGTGTTTAAGCGAACGTAAACAAATATTGTACTTATTCAATATGAGATGCCTGATTGATAACAAAAAGAACAATATTAGGGAAATAAAGTGTTATTATTTCGCATTCAGCATTTTACGTGTTATTTACGTACTTTTTTTATAGCGACTTTGTGTAATAACCCAAATTTTAATTCGTTTTTTAAAAATAATTACGAGTAAAATAAAAACATTGACCGTACGCATATTAGATCGCTCTTGAACGTTAATTAAATGGTTTCATAAATTTAAGTATATAGTATGGTCGTTAAACAAGGTCGAAGGTTTTATGAAATTGAATAATTGTACTCTATAATTAGAACGTTTAATACAATTTTAATGTAGACGAGTAGGGGAATAATTATAATAATATTAATAATTTCGGGCGCACTTTTGTATTTTATTGTTTTGAAAACAATTACAATTGCTCTTATATTTTTATATTAATTATTATATTAATACTATTAATCGGATAACTATGTATTTGATATACACATATAATGTAAATAAATGTAACGTGATCACGGTTATTACACTTATATTTCAGTTAATCGAATACGATTATTTTCGATTATTTTTTATAAAGTATTTCTCAAACGTTTACAGTATCTATGTACGTAATTTTATAGTTTTTAATTTCCCTATTTAAAATTATATTATAAAATACAAAAATTAAACCAAACTAGTTATATTGTAATTATTTGTAACGTATTATTCGTATTTTGCGTACTAAATTGGCGAAATTAGAAATTCGATATGGTTAAAAACGAAAGTATTTCGAGGCGAAATAACTTTACTGTTACCCAATTTAGTCTAGTGTTTATATATGTATTTACATAATACGAAGTGAAATAAACAAAAACATTGTTTCTTAAGATAGGAATCGATTAAAAGTATATAGAGCCAAGGGAAGTCCATTACCTGCTAAAGATTTAGATATCGACAATAAATCACCGGTATCTTATTTTGAACGCTATCGCCGACGATATATACGTTGCGTTGAATTACTCGTATTAGGTTTAACCGTTAATTCTTATCGATGAAACGTAATATTATTTCATTTATGTTTACGTATAATTTAAACTTACTCATGTAGTGTTTAATCCTAGTGGAATCTATTCTAACGACTTGGGTTGCTATTAATTGATTTCGTTTCCCAAAACTTTACGGCCGACACAAACTTTATTCGCCGGTTTATTATTCGTCGACTTATAATAATACGGAACACAGTTCGGCAAACGATTATCATCTTCTTTTAAGTATCTACTCAATTCCGTTTCAGATCGTTCGATGACGATTTACTGTAGTACGGTTTTGCGTGTGTGGGACATGATTTTGGTCTCTGATGACAGTGAAAGAATGTACAATAGCAAAGTGTATAAAAACGAATTATTATGTTTTATTATTATACGAATATGCAGTAAGACGAATGGTATGTAGTCAACGTTTGTTCATTGATATGCATCAGAACCAAGAAGTCGTACATACATAAAAGTGGAGTTGAACGCCTTATAATATATATACATATCTGACATTTTTCGAGTCAAAATTGTTGAACCCAATTTTATATATACATGTTTAATGTTTACGTTAAATATTAAAATTATATAAATTGTTTACTATATAATTGGTTACCGTTAAAACGTTATTTCCGTCGCGTTTCGATTTATTTAATTTCGTCTTAACAATTTGCTAGTTTAAAATGTAATCATGGATTCGATTTAGAATTACGTATTGTATTGATTGTAGATCGTTCGCAGTTGACCGCAATCGGTTTTATTTTTTTAAGTCCGACTGTATTCACGGAATTACGGACGCAATTCGTTTCATCTTTGTTGGAATACTAATGGCTTAATTTTCATTTTTTCGAGACCGCCATTCTAAATACTTGGAATAGACACAAGACGCAGGTGTTCAGAATATACGAGTGCACGTGTAATATTAGAATACATTATCAGGTGTTTTTCGAGCTGTGTTAATACACTTTTAATTAAATTTCTATCACCTCTCTATTGTTTGGCGGCTATCTAAAGAAACTTGGTAAGCCGTTTAAATGAATTCATCAAGTGTTATACTCTCATTCCTACATTCGAGGTCTTGAAAGAAACTGAATCTTTGCAAAGTTATTTTAAGTTTAACGCTTATTATCACTCATTCTAAGTCACGAAAAGCGTTTAGCTGTTCAATGAGCGCGAGATGAACAGTGTTTTTGAAATTCTTATAAAAATAGTATTATCCTACACACCTACTTATTCTATATACTTTAGTAAGAACTTACTAAAGTATTTCATTTAGTGACACAAATAATTATTTGATCGTTTAATAACGCACTTTGGTGTCATTATTTATTTTTGGGTACATACATATTTATTTTAAAGTTAATCAGTTTCGTTCACGAATTTGTTTCATTACGACTATTTTTAATTTTTACCGATCGTTTAATTTTAAAATAAATTAAAATCGAAATTTTAATCGTTTTTTGTGCGTGTTTATTGTAATAATACGATAGTTTTAAACGTGTGGAAATATATGTACGGGGATTGTAATTTGTCCACTCGTTCGTCTTAATTTGCGCAAACAACGAATTTAATTATTAAAAAAACAATACGGCGTTTAAATAATTTAATTTAAACGGGTTTAAAACAAATTTAATTAAAATTTGTAAATAATTTACGTTCAACATTTTACATATTCAAGGGTATCGATCGAGTGTGCGTTATAGCAATTTGAAGATTATTGTTTTGTTACAAAAATAATAAACGAAAATTCTTAAACATCGCTGTGTGTCTTTAAAGAAAACGTTGATTATTAATATTAAACGGATCGTAAACAATACGAAGACAGAAAGATAAATATAGTAGCTACGGAAGTATATATTCAATTTGTTTCAATGGCGAGTATGCCCATAACCGATTATTTTATTCAAATTTTCCGTTTATTTAAACGAAACGTACTATTAATTAAAAAGAAAATATATTATACGAATGTAAATATAAAAACTACGAAAATAGAATAAAACGAATATACTCGTGTATGATCTACGAGTAAGTACATATTATTATGGACGATAAATGAGCGATTAAATTAATTTATCCAACGAAAATAATTCGACCCCAACAATCGCGTGTTTGTGGTTCAATTAGTCTTAACCGGTCTTGCGATTTAATTTCTGTGTGATTTTCAAAAACAACTTGACATCACACGTATTTTATCTGGAG
Organism: Geopemphigus sp. TES_GeoC_2020; assembly: GCA_025469175.1. Classification (NCBI taxonomy): domain Eukaryota; kingdom Metazoa; phylum Arthropoda; class Insecta; order Hemiptera; family Aphididae; genus Geopemphigus; species Geopemphigus sp. TES_GeoC_2020. The sequence goes on along the minus strand of JAIPRN010002690.1, from coordinate 16,983 downwards.
ATGAAAGTACTCGATTTTCATCAAATGCTCTCAAAGACGAGAATGCCTATTCCCACGTTAATTGTGTTTTGTATTTCCAGCTCTATTAAACTAAGTGCCACAAGTTTTGTTATCGACAAGAATACACGTATATCTCTTTAAGTTTTTTTTTCATTATTTTATAGCCAAATAGTCCGAGAAATTGTGGTTATGTTTAAACGAATTGAATAAAAAGGGGTCTTTCACTGAAAATACAATTATAAATATAAAATAAAGATTAAAGAGAACATACTAAATTATTCGTTTATGTAATTATTAAGTTTTAACGTATTTCGTAAAAAAAAGAACGTTTTTTTTGTTTTATTTTTAAAAGTGACCGTTACTTTTATTATAATACAATTAATTTCTCTAAAATAATATTTTTATTAATTTGAATATTATGTAAATTACTTATGGAACACCAGTTTTTTGTGAGTGATAAATTATGCATTTGCCATTTGATAAATTTTTTTAATCCGGCTTAATTGTTGTCTTCATTTACATATCATCGGCGTAACTGTACTTTTTTGTTGTTAGCATACACATTGTTTCTTATTCGGCAGGTTTTAAATTAGTTTATATTAAAAATTAGAGACAATACGCGGGACGATTTGTGTAAGTTTAGAACACAAAATTTTTATATTTGTATTTACACAAATATTACGTCGGTGCACTACCTACGCGTCCGCAATACGTTCAATTTAGCGTCGAAGGAGTAGTAAATAAGGTTGATTTTATTAAGAAGTTATAACATTATTGTTTTCGGGACAGTGGGACTTTTTAATAAATTTATGTTGTAATGAGGATAATAATAATATTATATTTCCACGAATGTGTGTGAACGTGTACCAAGAAATAACTGATGAGGAAGAAAGGGTGAGATAGCGAGCAAGGAGTATGTGTGTGTGTGTGAGTGAGAAAGAGAGACCTGCAAGAAACTATGTCGGGTAATAACGCGATTTTGCACTGATGTCGTTAATTATTTATGCTCGTAGTCACCGGGGTAGCTAAATTTCCAAATCGTTAATTTACATTCATGGCGTAATTATAAAACACAATCAACACGAGAAATTTGTCGTGTAATTAATTCGGTAATTTCATAGTTCATACTCTTCCAGTAATATGCGTTATAGTTTTAAATTCCTTGAAACGCGTTTAGCTGTTTTGACGCCACAACCGTCGCTAAAGAATTTACGTAATAAGCGTGCGTGTATAAGAACATTTTTAATTCCGGATCGGGCAAACGCATAATACAGTTAACGCCAACATATTATTGCGCTACATTTTTTGCATTCGTACATTCGAATTAGACCGTGTCGTATTGTATATTATTCGAATTGATTTAATGTTTTTTAGTAATGTAAATCTTCATATCGTATCACCGGTTTTACAAATATTGCCAAAACTTGTAATAATGAACTCAGTCTGTGTTCGTTTATCGTTACCCTTAAATAACTATTATTTTGATATTACTTTATTAAACGTGATCGGGCAAATAAATATATGCTTTGCACAAATTTATTCGATATATTTTTTTTAATTTTAATTTTTTATTATTTAATACACAATCTGTAATTCATTCGATATTTAACTTTTATAAGTTGTAAAAATATTCAAAATTATAGTAGATAGAGATCAAAGGAATTTCGATAAATATATACGAAGTATTATTTGCATTAATAAATAATAAATAGTAATTCAAAAATATCTGATAAAGTATAAAAGAACCGAGAAACCGAGTTTATTGTATATATATAATGATTAAAAGAATAATTTTATTTAAAAAAAGAAAATGTTTGGTCTAGGCAAATTGTATTTAGTTAATCATATTTTACGTTTAATTGAAGTATACAATGGGCTTTACTAAAAAATGTTATTAAAACAAGTCAAAAAATCAAGCAAAGGGTAATGTTTGCTTTTGATATAAAAGTTATCAATTTTCACAATGCAAACGATGATTTAATTACCAATGTATGAAAAACAAATATATATATTATAGTAAGTAACAGTAATTTTGAATAATAATTTTCTCCTTATTGTAAACGAAATTATTTTTTCCAAAGTATTTTCTCTATACATTTTATAGAATTATAAAGCGAAATCAGAAACAATGGGCGACGAATAGGCGTTTGCAAATAAACATCGTTTATTTTTGTTTTGTTGTTTTAGGCAGAAAATACATAGTTATTTGTGTGTGTGTGTGTATTTGTGAAAGAGAACGTTAGATCAAGAGACTAAGTAATTTGCCCGATAAAGGGTAGGTTTTTTGAGGAGCTAGCGCGTAGTGGGTGGTTATGCGGTAGCACCATATGTCCTTTTGTGTATTTTGAACCTCAACCTTGTGTTCATTTCATGAATATTTTCTACGAATTAGGAAAATAAAAAAATAAAAATAAACGTGGGAAAAAACTTTTTGATTACGACTGTTAAGCTTAACATGCAACAGACGACGATTTCGTGAAGTGTGTTTTTGAAACGTTGTTGGTTAAAACTCCGCACTACTATATACGCTTCAAACAATACATAGTTTATATTTGGTCCCGAATAAATATTTAGGATTTAAAAAATGGTACGATCTGCATTTCTTTTACATAATCGAAAAAAATTAACGTTTTATAATTAACATTTAATTCTTAAGTTGTTTAGCTGCTGCGTGTGAGATTAATATAAATTACAAAAAAAAAAAATACATTCGTAAATCAGTGATGAATAGTTAAATTAATCGTAGTATAATTCTATATAAGTAATTTACATTGAAATATATGTTTCAATAATTATGCGTGGAATGAATATATTTTTTATTTCTTAAATATTTCAGATTGTGTACTAATACGGATAAAAAATGTTTGGCGTTGAGTTCGTATGAGAACTACGTGTGGCCGTTATGCAATTTAAATAACGCCTGTTCGATTATTATAATATTACCCGAGAATTTCTAATATTTTTACAACGAACGAAAAATAAATTACTGTCGAACCGTTCGCAAAGGGGATGGCTAAAATACGAATTAATTTCACGATTTTTTTAAACGTATACATATTTTAATTGGTTAATTTTTTAATTAAAACGTTCGTGCAAAATAAATAAATAAACGATAAATCTCACGTTATATTTTTATTACAATAGGAAAATAAACTCGTATTTTTCCTTATTTAGTTAAGCGTCGCGTTATTTCATTCTTCGTATTATTCGTGTTATGGAGGATTTACTAATACAATGACGTCGAACAAAACGCGTAATTGTGGCGAGTTTGATTTTCGTTATTGCTTAGAAAAAAATCAAAATCGACTTATATACGCGTATAATAGCTTCCAAGTGATCGGTTTATTCAAAATCATTACGAAAGGTTTAACTCGAGAGTAATCTTTACACTAATAACGTTTCGCCACCACGACACTCCGCTACGTTTCGATTTCGAGGTTTCTATATATTACAGCTGTAGTTGTTGTTTTTTCAACTGATTACGCGCGTTGCGCCGTTTAAATATATAAATTACTTCGTTTCGGACACTATATTATTCAAGGACGGACTGGACATTTTATTCGGTCGGGAAAACAGAAAATGACATCCACCCGCTCGACGAATACTCTCGTCCGTTATTATTTGCTTATTATACGCGGAGATAATAATAACATTTCTTCTTTTCCCTCCGGATCTTTACTTATCAGCGTTACGTGAATAACGGGGTAAAACGATATCCATTTATATTAAAAAGAAAACGTTTCGAGTGATTTGTTCAACTTAATAAGATATTCGAAAATGTATCGGAAAATGCCGTCCGTATATTCCATACGCGAATTCCTATAACGTATTTGTCGAAAATATGTATTTAAATACTTTTTAAGAGCGTTTTTAATAATAACGTTTAATAATGTTAACGAGTTATATTAGTATGTCTACCAGAACATTTCCCGATACGCGCCATCCGTCCCTAATTATATTATCGACTCTGTGATGTCAGATGGGCCTAATGTTTACAGAAAAAAACGTCGCCGCCATTTTACCGGTAAACAAATAAATTAAAAACTAATTACGTAATATATTTTTATAATCCCGTACGCGTATATTTTGAAATAATGCACTTCTGAGGTGGAATCATCTACAGTTTAACGACAACGTGCCGTTATTTCAAAACATATAGTTCGAATTGGGGACACCATATTCGTTTGTCATTTGATTTACCATAAATGATTTAACGTAAATATACACGGAACGAACGTATACATTTGAAATAATTTACGACGATAATATTCGTTTTAAACTATTAGTATTTAAGAGTTTTAAATAGTTGCAGACCTTTAAAAATAATGGCTAAGAACGCGATTTTTTCGCACATCACGATTATTATCACTCAACTATTCGGCTTTACTATAATGAATAGTTTCATCTTTTAGGTATCTTAGACGTATTCGTAGTTTTATAATAACTATTCGTTAATAATATATTGTACAGGTACATTTACAGTGATTATTATAAATTTAAATATTAGAGTAATAAACTCTAAATGAACTAACTAAATTAACTTTTTGCCTACTATTACACTAATTATACGTTATGCTTGTTTAAAAAGTTTGAGCTCTAGAGTTTTAGGAAAAATAATATATCTATAGTTACCAAACTATTTAATTTAATTTCTAAAACTTTTTACGTTAATTTTTAATATATATTTTTATTACGTTCTATATGTATATAGCATAATAAATATAATTTTACTCGATTCGTCTGAAAATTAAGCGGCGATTTTTTTAAATTTAAAATGTTTAAATAATTTTTTCTACATATATTATTCACTTATTTGTTCAAACGTCAACTTTGATATTATTTACAATATATTATTGTTGTGATATGATATCACTGTGGTTTTATAAAGCAACAACGTACAATATACACCCTTAGTTCCTTATTTTTATCTATTATATTTATAATAGTCCTCGGATTGATTCCTTGTCACATTTTATTCGTTTTATCTGAACACAATAAAAATATATATGTTGCAAATAATAATTATATAATTATTTAAATATTTATGAACGTATAGAGTTGATTTTTGATTCGAATTAATTAAAATTAAATACAACTATAACCACTGTTATATTGCGATGGATAATTTATAAACAATACACCATTGGAAAATTATAAAAATGATTTCTGGAAATTATTTTTATTCGTTAATTAATAAATTAATAGGATATATATACATATTTCTATTATAATTTCAGAATTCATAAAATATTTTCTGAGCAAAATTAAAAACAAACGTATAATAGTAAAATCATAAATTTCATAATTTTGTTCAGATTTTAATATATAATAAACGATATGTACGTATAAATTAATTGTAATTATTTCATTGCATTTATAGTTATTAGTTTGACAATCTCGAAAATTAATTTTAAACGAAATTATGTTTAATATTAATAGTTAGGGCAAACACTTATAAAACAATAGCGAATGAAAAATGTTTTTCATATTAAAAATTAATTATTTTATTTGTTCGAATATAATTAACAACAGTAAAACTGTAATTATATCCAACATTATATTTTTGTTAAGGACATCGCTTATTTTATCATTATTTTGTTTTTGAGATTAAATTTCTTAAAAAATATTTTACCCATTCATAATATAATTTCAAATAGTTAACGATAATAATACGTTTACTTTTTTACATTCTATGTTTTTGACAATGATGTCTGGTGACTACATGTATATATTTAAGAACTGAAGTTTTAATTAAATTTACAAGTAATAATAACTTTTCGATGTTTATAGAATCGCGGACTATTTTTTTATTAAATGTTATTTATTAAAATTGAATTATAGTAATTTTGGTAGAATTTTTTATTAATAAGTAATATTTAAAAATAATCGAGTTCATAACAGGCATCTTATTAAGATAAAAAATTCGTTTCTCGTGAAAGTAACCATATTGCCGGTACCGTTGAAATAATTCGCGAGGACATTCTCTTCGTCCAGAAAATATATTATAGATTTTATTTATTCATTCGGGTGACGAATTAAAAATAAATAAACTATAATAATAATATAATACGCGTTCGTTCGCGTGTTTTTCGGGGTTTTCGGCTGTAGGAAATAGAAAAGTTTCTACAATTAAATACTATTGTGATAATGGTCAACTTTTAGTTGGCCGCAATTTTTTCTTTGTCGGCTATTTCGTATAGAGTGTTCAGAAATCGTATTGTTTTTGTAACAATGTTATCGCCAGTCGACGTAATATTTTCTGGGTACTAACCGGAAAACGTCATCCGCAGCGTTCAAAGCGTGTAATAACCGGCCGTCGGATCGTCGCCACTGTGATGTTGATGTACGACGCAGTCGGATACCCGGGGATACAGCTAGTCGCAAATTTGTTATTACGTGGCGTTCACGATTTTTCCTTAGTATTATTGTTATTCATTTTTCGGAAAACTTTCCAAGTCCCGCCGACGTATTTTACACGCCGAGTAATTGCGTCGAAACGAGTAGGTCGACTTATCAGTAGATTGGAACATGCCGGTGACGTCTGTATCTCCAGGCGTACGGACCGGCAAGGGTGTACAAAAAAGAACGACGTTTTAGTTATTCGCGGGAGAAAAAAAACAAAACGGAAAAAGACCGACCGCCGCGTCGCCGCCGAGTCGAAAAGATAAATTACGAAAAAGAGGGAAAGACAAATAATAACGGGGGGGGGGGGAACAATAATCTTTTTGAATTTTCGAATATAATATGCGTCGCGCGCACAATGGTACACGTTTTGGTTCGTTTTTTTTTCGCCCATTCCGGAAACGACGCGCGCAAGAGAAATAGCCCCACGGCTGACCCGGTCGGTCGGCGCGAAACAAAATCACACGCTCACGGCTGAGTAGTGACATTCGGACAAATAGCGTACGCGACGTATGTGTGCGTGTGTACACACCACTAACACACGCCCGTTTCACGTACAATACAAGTACGTTTTCGTCAATTTGCGGCGGTGTATTGCTGTCATTCGGACGAAATTTTTTTCTAAACAATAATCTCGGATCTCGATAATGACGACTGTTCGACGTAGTGTGACCCATGTATCGGCTAACTCGTTCATTTCCGTTCAAAAATCTATATCTCATCCTTATATATATATGCGTGTGTGTGTGTGGGTGCATGTAATGCACACCGACGAAGTGGTTTTCCGTCGATAAGGGAAAATATATTAGACGGAAAACAACAACGATTCGTGAAACGAACAAATTTTAACGTTGTGGTTTACCGGAACGCGCGCGATGTTATGTACACTCGTTAGTTTTACGTTTGTTTTTACCCATGTCGACATTTTTAACAACGGAATTTCGTCAACAATCCCGTTATACTTCCGTCGTTATTCTAGTTTGAGTATTTTAACGGATCATTATTTCCCTGGTTGTGTTGCCGTATCAAATACATCTAGTAATTTTGTCCGATTTCGTTCAGTTTCGAATGATAAATTGAGTAAATTGAGAATCGGTCGTTTCTAATTTGACGTTTTAAACGAAACTTCGATTTTCATAAATGATAAATCGTGTTATTCATACCGGCGTATTTTCATTCCCTTAATCGAACCCTTCTAATTTAAACAGCGATAGTGTCGATATTTCGTTGACGTTTTTAGTATCGAAATTACTAATGTATAAAACGTATTCGCGCGATATTGAATATTGTGTGCGTTCTATGAAAAGAATTTGACGAATAATTTAAAATTCTTAGATTTTTGAAAATCGAGTATTTCGTTGTAATTAGCTTGGAAACAACCAGTGATGTACGACAAATGTGAAATATTTGGTTTTGGATTCTACATATTACGACGTGTTTATTAAAAATAATTTATATCGTTTAATGAATCAATAACGTAGTAAATAATATGTTTATCATTTAAACACTGTATTGTACTATTTGTTACTTATTAATTTTGTTTCTTTGGCTTACGTGTAATAATCAGAAATTCAATTTGGTTTTAATTGAAAGTTTTTACTTCAGATGAACGTTTGCCCTTTATAATAACTTCGTAGTAAAACAATAATACTTATAAATAAATTATAAAATAACGCAATTATTACACTATATTATATTATATAGTACACTATTACTATTTTTGCTAATTGTGTGAATTTTTGTAATCGTCACGCGATCACGAATTTTTTTTTACAGCCACGGAAAATTGTCGCGAGTTTTCGATATTCAAAATATGATTCGAATAATTTATTTACGCGAATAATATAATCAATTTTGGTTTTGGTTTTATTTTTATACAGTAATAGAGGAACACCCAATACCCATATTTATGAGCTTTACACGTATTTGATTTATGTTTACACATAACGAGAAGTATTTAATTTAAAATAAAAAATACATAGTCGTCGTAGTACAGCCGGTGAAAAATAACTACTGTGAGACTATTTCCGAGCATCTCGGGGGTCCGATTTCATGAACGAGTATTTCCCAGACAGTACGTAATAAAAATGAATTTAACTAATTAAAAATTTAAATTGTCGCGTTATTTATTCAAAACCCGGCAAACTGCCGTTTGATATATTTCGAACTAAAATCCGCGATACGGTTTTTACACAGATAGGTAGTATAATAATCGTCTGAAATAAACTTTCCTCGCCTATTTATTTATAAAACAATACGATAGAATTTAGACAGTCCCTATTTAAATAACGTACGTTTGTTATTCGTTAATTTATAATTTAATTAAAAACAAAACGACACAATGTTGATGATATAAAAATATTTCGTCGTGATATGTATTATACTCCCTCCGGACGTGTGTGACTTTTCACTTCTACGTAAATACAACGACAAACTTTTTATTTATTTTAATAGATGTTTACGCGATTATTAGTGTACACACTCTTTATATTTAAAACGTATACTTATTAAGCCGCATTTAAATTAGCTATTTTGGTTAACGAAGATAAATTACTTATTGCAATAGTAATTATGTTAGACTACTAGTCGTTATTTCACGAATAATATTACGTAAGTACGCTTGGTTTTAATATAAAGGTATCGTTCGATATTTACCTAGAGATATACATAAACACAGACATGTTAGCAACGTGTTATTAGAAGTAAAATATATCATTTTACATGTTCGACGCGTGTAATATTCTGAACGTTATTCAACAAATGTGTCGTCGACTCTAACTATCCGACGACCGATAATTATTGGGTATTCGTTTAATAAACTAACGGAAATATTAAGGTACGATTTAACGCGGGAATAAATATAATATTCTGGTAAAACTGTACGGTTTAAAACGAAGGCGAATCCAATTTTATTTTTATAATACTAAACTTAAACGAATGGTCGAAACGTATACATTATATCGTGCGGTTATATCGAAGTTTTTAGATTCGAACGATTTTTTCGTTAATGTTTACGTAAATAGAGACACATGAAACCACTGTACAATCGTAAATAAGTACTCCACAATGTCGGGTATGAGAACGCGAAGATTTTTATTTTTAATAGAATATTACGCGTATATAATATAACAATTAATCTTTGTCGAAAAATTGACATAAAAATCTACAATAACGGATATAAGTGTTATTCAAGTAAAGGGTAATAATTCTTATTAAATATAAGTCGTCTTTAAAACTAACGAAGCGGTACAAAAATGGCTATAACGTTTTTATTTAATAAATACAATTTTTTTCTTACGTACATTTTTTTAATAGTATTAGATGTTGCCGTTACACCTGATCGCCTATATTTCTTACGATAAATCGAATTATATTATTTAGCTAGACTACCTGGTACTATATCGGGAATATATTTTGATTAAATTCGTCGAAAAAGAGGGTATTTACGTCGATTGAATAGGTTTTACTTTATGAAATAAAGCGCTTCATTCAGATTAATATATTCGTAATAATCATACGTATTACGTATGATAAATTTATGTTGTTGACGATGGGTTTACTAGGATTTTTTACTATTCGCAAATGGTCGAGTAATGACATTTTCATAAAAACCTTTTAACTAAAGAAGTTACATCATAGCGTATATGGTTACCTGTATAATGTTTATATCATATACATAATGCAAAAATCGTAGTAAGTACACTAGTTGATTAAAAATTGTAGGAGTATTTTTTGTATTACATTATAAAAGTAAAAAATACGATATTTTATTTCGCAATAGTGTATATCATATAACACATATCATCCGGTTGTTGCTTTTTTCAAAACTCTTATTTTATAACAGTGAAATACGGTCCCGACGAAAAACTGAGAATGTGTTTTGTTACAGATGACATAACTGTAGATTACTCTTGATTTGTGAAGTGCCAGTAGGTACCAGATTTTTAGATGAAATGCGTTTGAAAAATGTTTAGAATAAAATATTCAAATACTCGCAACGTACAGTATTCAGAACATGGTGTATTCGAACGCGTGCTATATTAATAATATTCGTATAAAATATTCCAAACGGTACATAAAAAGTATTCGAAATGTTTTAAAAATACATTAGTTAATCAAACAGAAGACTGGTGTGCGGCGTGAAATTAATTTTTTTTTTAAATTCCGTCGAAATTAAATTTGACGGAATTTACTTCTCTTTTTAGATTTGGACTCGCCTCATTTTGTTCGTGTTATTTGTTTCTTTTAATTTTGAACTCGGAGACCGAATAGCCTTTTAACAAGCTTTTATTAGAACTGTCATATAATTTCAATCGATGATATAGTAAAGGTATTTAAAATATTTTTTAAACTTAAATGAACGACAAAATTGAAAATTGAAATTGAAAAATTGAAAAAATTTGAAATTGAAAAAATTGAACCGTGTATTAGGTAATCGAATAATACGATTTTTAAATACACATACAACACATACAAAACACACACACACACACACACACACACACACACACACACACACATATTTAAGATTTTACAGTAAGGACACGAATATATAGGTAGAAAACAAAATGAAAAGAGTAAATGGGAAACAGTTTTTGTTTATTAATGCTCTTGACGGTACGATATTGACCGAACCATTTGAAATCATTTAACACGAACTGAAACTCAAGTCTGGCCATATCGCCTAAATTTCTGAAATAATTCGATCGAGCGTTCCTTTTCTTTACCCTCGTGGCGGCACCATTCGAACTCTTCTTCCTTCCTTATTGAAATCGATAATAATCCCGGATTACCACGCCACGTATTCGATTAGTGGTTCTTTCGAAAAGTTCCATCTGTGAAGTTCTGCTTTCGGCAACCGCGATTAATAGGTTAAATCCGCGGCCTTACACGAGTTCGTGAACTACGTAATAAGTCAATAGACCGACCAATTTCGAACCGATTAAAAACAGTTTAAAAAGAAAAACTCGCGGCGCTAACTACCGATGTGTGATTGGTGAAGTGAAGAGGGTGAAATGTGGTTAGAGGATATCCAAGTTTTGGACGACGTAATATGATTTGAACATTCGTTGCGCCGTATATTAATAATACCGTTGTCGACACACTACGTGTAATAACAGACCGAAGCACGAATGTTGATATTAAATTACGAATTTATAAAGGTGTTGGACGGGTCATTAGTTGACTATAAGTAACAAACGTACAAGAATTTCTCACTGAAATTGCAACTTGATACGTTTCTCGATACTTCGAGACATTTTATTTGAAACGAAAACGTTTAATTATTGTTTGTTTTAAATAATAAATTCGTATTCCGAATAATTTTTCGAGACATTCCGGAATGTGAGTAACCGAGAGTTATTCAAAATCGAATTATTTAAATTACCGACGACGGGTTTCTGTCGAAGACAATTTTATAAATAACGCGTATTAACGTTATTATTGATCACGCGCGCGACAATAGCAGTTTGCAAAACTCGATACCAGGAGATTTTCAGCACAAGTACACATCTACTTTCTTATATTTTTTTTTTAATCGATTTTATTTCGAACGTATTTCGGTACGACAATTATCGATAAAATATTATTTCAAACGAGTTTTTCGACAAAATCGATATTTCAGTATTGACTTTACGGGATAATATTCCGGAATTTAAAAATTAAACATCTTTTCGATAGAACGATATAAATAATATACGAATGGGGAAACCAACTTCCAAGGATATCTCCTATGACGAATAACGCACGGACGAACGCATATACAAGACCATTTTTCCTAAATATATCGTCCTTTAAAACGAATTTGATTTATCGCGAGATTACAAAGTGTGTCTTTTAATTTATTTGGTTGAAATGTCATCATAAAACTACTCGTGTTGTTAGCGGCGTAATTTCCGGGAAATTTCCACGCAAACGTCGTTTTTCGCGTCGTACATTTTTCTTTTATACGAAGGTTTCTTAACAATGGTTTGTTTATTGGAGCGAGTTCGACCGCCAAACCCCTAGCCCGGTGGACCAGATCCGCCCAACCAGTTAAGGTCAGTTAAGGAATCGCTATCGCGGCACGGTTTGTACGGTACGACGGGATGAGCGTCGTTTTCCCTACTACGCCGATGATTGAAGCCCCGCGGGATTGTCACATTCGTAACCAGTCAAGGTTGCCTTGCACGAACAAACCACGGAGATAATATCTTAGTATTGTAATAGTACGCTATTGGCTTATGCGCACGATATCGTCATAATGGGCAACACGCGATACGATGTAACGACAAGAACGGACGATTTAATTAAAGCGGCTAAATCAACGGGCTTGGAAGTGAACCAGGATAAGACAAAGTGTTTAGTCATGCCTAGATGAGCGCGAGACGACTCGAATCTGATAGTAGGAAAATATTATTGTTTTTAGCGAGCGAGTGATTTCAAATTCCTCGATGTTTCACTAAACGGATACAATAACACGCACAATGAAATCGAGTTAAGGATATCAGCTGCGTACAAAGATTATTACGTTTTAGGAAAATTGTTCGAGTCAAAGCTACTCCGTAGACAATCGACCGTCCAAATTTAAGTTTTCTACGATAAATTTTGATATACACGCCAAACGTGGCCGATTACTACTAAAGAGGACGAAGGAAACACGTCTCGTTTCGAAAGATTAGTACCGAGACGGACATATGGATCAATCCCGGAAGATGGTGTGTACAGAATGAGAAATCCTACGAATCCACCTCTAAATACATAGATTTATTTATTACAGCAAAATAATTCGGCGTTTCCAAACTTGTTGATTTATTTAGTTTTGAAACGCGAATTTTAATTATGAAACGTTAAATTTACTAAATATGGTCCGTTTACTTAACCATTGCGTGTTATTCGACGCTGAATGAATATTGATTTATCGTAGATTTTTAGAAATAATTTTCAAGTCTTAAAATTACGTAAATATAATTAATTGGCGTTATTCGACTATAACGTTTGTTTACTGTATAATTAACGAGTCTGCGTATAGTACGCGTACGGAATGGCGTTTAAATATAAAATATATTTTACCGGAAATGATTTTCTTCCCATTAATCGAAACTATTTAATATATTCTAAACGTATGTATACAATATGTGTGTATTGTACATATACCGTTTGATAATATAACGTCGGAACAAAAACGAGAACGCTTAACGATCGCGTATAATTTAAACGTCTACTTGGAAACAAATTCCGTGACTATTACTAAATTATATTGACGGCGTCGCAGTATTTGAACGTACAATATGCTCGTGGAAAATTTACTGGAAAATAACGTCTAAAATTGTTTAAAATTTGGGGCACCTTCGTCGCGCGTGCGTACTATTCGTTCAAATTATATACAGAGACGACAGAATAAGTATAGCGTTTAAATAAAAAAAAAAAATAGATCGAATCCACGTGAAAACGATTTCGCCACGTCTGTCTGAAATTAAATTCGTGTACAATTTCACGACATAGTTGTTCACAACGTTTTTTTAGGTTTTCGATATTCCGCAGGGTGCGCTAAACCGAACGTAATATGAATGGCTGGTTTATATTTCGCGAAATACGTCGTATTTCGATAGATATTTTACGAAGAAACTGATTTCATTTAACGGAATAATATATATATATATATATTTCGGTACGCCTTTCAATTAAAATATTAAACGTTTATTTGCCCACGAGGCAATAACTGCCTAACGCGTATTTTTCAATATCCATAAAGCGTTCGATAAAAAAATTCGACAAGCTCTTTCGAGTATTGTCATCCAGAAAATGATGTTATTTCCTTTAACGCGACGCAGAAAATCAATAAGATTCGACAACGAAATTAGATTTGTTCAGAATGTTTCATTTTTTCGCTTTCAAGAATAGATATCTTATTTGAAGGCATTCCTTAAAATTACGAATACTCAAATTACGAACGAAAATTGATATTCAATCGCGTAGATATATTCAATTCCGTTTTATATTCACTCCCCATACGGAAATTAACACTTGACGGATTATTTTGATAAAGATCGTTGTCGTGTTTATTATACTACGTGACGTATTCATTCTTATCAGATTTCGATGGTAATTAGATAGAACCTATTAGTATACCCTCGTGAATTTAACAGTACAATTGCGGCAGTAGCCGACCGTCTAACACGAAAGGTTCCCACTCTACGGATCGCCGCATATTTTTCTGACTGGTCGTAGACAAATTATAGGCGTAAAATCGTAATTTTATTACGAACGTTAATTTCGTAACGCTGCTAAAAACAACTAGAAATATTTTAGCCCGTAATGTGACGGGGACGGGAAGGTCAGCGCTTGTTACGAGACGGGATAGGCGACTGTGGGCTCGGTCACATACACTATTGGCTAATATCCAAACAAGACGAAGAAATTGATTAGTTTACACGGGCACGAGCTTATATCTGAAATGATATCGCAACGGGAATTATTATTACGGTTCAACCTTCAAAATCGGCTATGGCGTTAGGTAGAATAAAATCGGCAATAAAACGAACGCGTACCTTCGTTAATTCGATTATTTAAATTTTCGAGTACAAATATCGTAATTAAAAAATATTAAACGTTCGGTATTTATTGACGTAGGTATTCGGTTTATCGTATCGAAATTAAACGATAAAAGCGTTCCTAAAAAATAATTATTAATACCGTCGGTCGGGAAAAATCGATTCGTCTTCGGGCCAACAGCTGGTACATTTGTGGGCCGTCATAATAAAATGGCGGGGAAACGCCGGTTTAGATAAAGATGTATACCTAACCTAACCTTTACGATAAACAGACACGGCCAGCGAATTAAACGTAAATTGCCCTTCTAACAGTTCGACGATATATTCGTTATTAACGCCATTGTGTTTAGGATATCACGAATTTTATACAAACGAATCTATATAATTGTATACGATTTCGTATTTTTAATAATTTATATTCGCTTCGACGTTTGAACGTTCGATTATTTCGTACATTAATACGAAAAGACTTACGTACGCACGCGCATACATCTATCAATCTATATATATATATATACATACGACGTGTAGTCAATACGTTTCGTAAATTTAATAGTTCGTAGTTTGTTGGATAAGTTTCAACATATTTCGGCCATTATTTTCGCCAGTACGCGAAGTCGAACTACTAGCTTACCGCGTTGCCAAGTGTACGAGCGTAAAAGTTCGACGCGAAGTTTTTCTCTCCCTCCACCTCCTCGAGTCGTAGCGTTTTATTTATGTTCCATCCACTTACCGATCGTGGTGAGTATGGACAGACAGTAGAGGAACGACGTGGCCATGTTCCATTCGAATTGTCCGTCCACGGTTTCCCCGCCGTGGTCGACGACAAAGCCGCCGGCACCACCGCCCGTTTGATAGCTAACGGCCGCCGATTCGATCTCCATTTGTTGCGTGAGCCGGCGTATCAGGTCCTCCTGGAAACGGTTCAGCTCCTGGGCGGCCAATCGGGTCCAATTCTCCCGGTACAGTATGTTCAGGTTGACCGTGATCTCCCATATGGTCTCCACCGTCCGGGCGCGGCTTTCCTCGCCAGCGGCCGCGGCCGCCAACCAGGCGGCCGTCAGGTTCTGCTGTTGCGCGGGCATCAACCCGGCCAACCTAACCGATCCGCCGCCGCCGCCGCCGCCGCCGTTGCCGCCACCGTCTTCGGCGTCCACGTCCCCTTCGATGCTGAGGAATATCAACGCCCCGGCGAACGTGTACGACACGAGCAGTGCGCAGACGAACGCGTTCTTCAAACAACTCTTGTAGCATTTGCGTTTGGCGTGCGCCACGCGGGCCCGTTCCACGCTGTCGTCGTCGCTGTCGCAACAAAAACACCCCTGGCTATCGTCCGCGATTGCGACGCCAACCATTGAAGCCGCTGCGGCCGCCGCCATAGCCGCCGCCGCCGCCGCCGACGACGACGACGACGACGAGAGCGGACGATGTCCGTCGTAGGGCGACGGGTAACCGTCCACCGTACCGTAATTGCCGAACGCGGTCGTCGGCTGTTGGGAGCAGCACGACGACGACGACGTCCGATCCATGACGAGCCAGCGGTCGTCGGTCGCCGCCGTCACTTCCGTCACTCGGCCGACGGCCGTCAGCCTCCGCGACGACCCACAGCCGGCCCGATGGTTCCGGTGACGACGGCGGTGGATCGGCGGTGCGCACGTTGACCGGACATGTTACTACTACGGGCCGCGGACCCTGAAAAACGGACAAACGCGAATTATTAACGCGCCGGTCGAACGATTATTGGCCACGACCGTATCCGTTGCGATGGATCGATAAAACGTACGTTGCCGGGTTAGTACGACGCGTTTGCTGCAGCACTCGACGTTTACGGTTGTCCTAACCGTTATCTACGGTAACGACCAATCGATAAGACTATCTTTTCGTCGAAATAACCCGATCGTATTTGAACCGTTACAATTTTAAATACGTATTATATTTTTAAAAAAATACGGTAACTTCAAGCAAGGGCAGTGTTACCACTGGGTAGCTCCTCCCATCAAGCGATCATGTTAAATATTCAATTATCACATATTCTTATTGTTCCGCAGGA
>JAIPRN010002689.1:0-27706 GCA_025469175.1 Geopemphigus sp. TES_GeoC_2020 | reverse complement strand
GCGATTGGTCGGCCTTTCGCTAGCCACCGGACCCTCGCCACCCGCCTCGTAATTAACGTTCCGGTAGTTCGCCGGAACGTTCACGTCAAACTTACGAACGACGTGACGTTAAATGTCGTACAGGTGCACCTACTAACCTACCCCAGTTGGTCGGAATAAATCGTAGAATCGCTTTCGACACTATTTGCTACGCGTCGTTACCCTTCAACCGGTCTTGTTTGTCCGCGGTAGGAATTCTCCGTTCCCAAATACGGTCGTGTCCGGGAGGCACGGACAAAAACGGCTCGACGGCGGCCGACTTTACGAATTCGTCTCCCGCTTTTCACTATTCCGTGCCGCGTCCGCGAGTCATTATTGTCGCCGCGGAACGCTCTCCGTCACTGTTCATCGTGTTTCGTTCTTTCGCCTCGGCAAACCTACGTTCGTTTTTATTTCCCGAGCCTTGCGCGGTTCGCTTCGTTTTTCCAACATCTCCCCCTCCCTCACCATCCACCTTCGAGTCGACGTTTTATACGGTCACCCGATTTTTCCCGTTCGTGATGCAATTTCGACCATTCGTCGGTCCGAGCATTTCCCTCCCCTTTAACTGACGAAAAATTCCACCTTTCCTCGTTTCTAGTACGATATTTGAACGTTCGAATGCCCCCTACTTCCCGAACGATCTCGGCGAGTAGCGGCGTTTTAGAGTATTTCTAAAATTCGTACACGTTCTCGGCACGAACAAAAAGTACGGACACCCGGGCATACCCATTTTAAGCACGTCCGGTTGGACACGGTCCGGTCGAGTGTGCCCACGTAATCTGTCGCGGTTCCGGTCACGCTGCACCCTGCGAATAATTCGTATATACGCGTCGCGTGTTAGCAACATTTGACGGACCGTCGTGCGAAAACGAAACGAAAATGGGACCCCGAAAATCGTTCTTAGAGATACGTCAAAAATCGGGCGTTCGACGCTCGTTTCGAAGACGACGTTTGTGTTTACAGTTGCGCGTTCGATACGTTTACGTTATTATTGAACCGGCGTTTTTATTCAAAAATCATTCGCCCGGAAACCCAACGCTTTTAGGAAAATTCCGAAAATATTCGACCCCCTCCTACCCACGGTGTGTATTCTCGTCTTGTCGAATTCAACGAGGGCGTGATTTCCGCGTACTTTTGTCACGGTGGCGACGGCCGCGAATACGAAAGCGCGCGACACGTGTGTAGCGAATCACCACGCGGCGTAGTTCGGCCACGATTTTAGGAAACTGTTTTCGAAACGGTAACGTTCACGTTAGAATCGATTTCGACCATTCGGTTGATCGATAAGAACGGTCATAATAATTATTGCCGCGAACGTTTGCCCGACGGGAATTAAAGTCGATACGCGAAAAACTACCGCGGCCGTTAATTGAAACTCACTCGTGTTACGACACTTCCGGACGTGACACGGCCGTTTTTCGACTACCGTCCCGTCGTGACGATCGACAACGGCCACGAAACAATACGGCCCGTCCGGGTCGTTGGTCGGATTCCGGCAATAGTTCCTGGCCTTCTCGTAGCTACCGTCGATCAACGCGCTCTCCTTCACCGACTGTTCGCCAAAAACAACAACACCTTATCGGCTTACGCGCGCGTGTTCGCCGCTCAAATTGTAACACCGACCTTGCGCACCGACGAAACGTTCCAAGGGACGCACGGTTCGCCGTCTCCGGTAACCCATTGAGTTCCGCCGTAGTTTTTGCCCGACCTGGATATCACGCACTCGGGCAGTTCCGCCACGGGCAGCGGATAGTCTGTGAACAATTCGACCGAACATTTCGGGCGTAAAATGGTTTGAGAAATCCGATCGCCGGGACGATTAATTTAGGCCGTTGTTCGTAAATACTACTAGAGTCATTTACGTACACAGAAAAAGTTCTACGACAGTCGAGAAGAGATTTACAAAAAAGAAAACTATAATCGATATACGTCGAGTAGTACAAATTACCAACGGTAATAACGAATTGTTATTAAATCGACCGAATATGTTCGTGCGACAATACGAATAATGTAAATTTCGTTTTGAAAACGTTTTGTCTAAAAACATTTTGTAAACGCCGTGTGATAATAAACGTAATAAATCGAACGTTTGTTTACGACTCAATTATATCTATACGAAAAACGTATATATGTGCGAAGTAATTTCCAAAAATTATAAATCGTAGTTTTTGTTCAATTAGCGAACCGCGTGAAAATTATAGATATACAACAGAACGTTTAGATACAAAACTGGTGCTGAAAACTGTCACTCGGATTTGTCTCGCGAAACGCAAAAAAGCAAACACGATTCTCGAAGGAATCTGAAAGATATTTGTGCACGGTTGACGAGAATATCGCGTAACATAAATATAGGCCTCCAAACGTTCGCGTCGGCTCGACGAGACTAAATGATTAACGCAACGACGATAATCACGTACGATCTCGCGCTCAGGGGCGCGCACCTATTCGGCCGGGACAATCACTGTTGTGTGAATCTCCCGATAGACCATCCCCCCCCTCGGTACTTTCGCCGGTTCCGGATTTTTCAACAAACGATTTACGGGACGACGTACGTTCGGGTCCATTGCAATACAACGTCCAATGGGCAATTCCCTCCGATCCGATGGCGAACCAATGGAAAAATCTCAACTTGAAGTCGGTCACGTTTAACAAGGTAGCGTCCTTTCGTTCTCCGTTCGTCGTTTTTATCTGCAACGTTTTGTCCACAATTCTAAAATGAACAAAACAAAAACCACTCGTAATTACCGACATCCGATTCTCGACCGAGCACGAACCACTTGTACGTTTGTACGTACAATTCGACGATCCGGTAATTTGCCCCGAGTACGGGTCACGTAGCAAAAATAAATAATCCCCCCTGGATGAACGACCGATATTCGCGTCAAAATTACTCATTACATTTTTTTTTCGCCCATCGCTAATTGTCGCCGTTAAATTCCGAATACTCAATTCGATCGATCCGCGGTAAATGGTACGAGAAAATTGATGTTGAATCGACGAACTATTTTTACGTACGATATTTCGTTTACGAATATCGTTGACTAATTATCGGGAAACGATTACGCGACAAACCGATAATTTACTTCGCGTTTCGTACATTTCCAGATAACGTCGCGAATCGAATGACCATGGTTTATTCGCGTTGTTCGAAATCGGTCGGAATTTGAATTATCGACGCGTCACGCGGTCTCGTAAATATTCGAATGTACCAAAAAGAACAACGTATTTGTTTAACGTTTCGTCGGATTTCGGCAAATTCGGTCGGCATTGTTTAGGTTGTGTCTTACGTGAAATGTACGTTGAACATTTATAAAACGAATGGCTCACGCGATCGTATACTGATGCCATTCCCAGTACGACACGACGTCGGTGTCGTACGACTGATGGAAAATCAATTGTTCGTCGTCGATCGATTGTTCCCGATAAATAATTTTTATTTGTCGTACCGGCCGGGCCGCGAAAACCATCTGAAACGAAATAACGTATTACACTCGTTGTTCGCTTATCGTAATAACAAAAAATCGTTTGTTTTGCCAATACGAAAACCTAGCGGATTCGTTTTGTTTCGAATTAAGAATTATCGTACCGTGTATGGAGTTTCGATTACACGTGAACAGGATTTCTTTTATTTATAGATATATCCCTTAACCCGAAACGAGTTTATCGTTTAGCGTAATTACGTTTACATTAAGCGTAAAAAACGAATTAGTTACCATGCTCCGATAATCTCGCGCAATATTAATTGCGAATAATTTCGTTATTATTATAGCGACTTACGACTAGATGTGGCGTTTGTTTGGTGGGTGCAGAGTAATATGTGACGGACGCCGAAACAACGGCTCGGACCGAAAACGATAATTCGGAATTGGATACGAGCGTTCTTCTTAACGGGATAATTCGATACGTGCGTTGGCTGTTGGTCACGTGTTCTTCGCATTCTAAAAAAAGAACACCACAACGGCATCGAAATCTAAAAACCTAAACATACAGGCTCGAGGAGGGACGTGGTTGCGGTAAAAAACCGCTGTTTAGCGAATTCAAAACGTAAAATGATGTGAGAAACATCGAAAATTAACGACGATTGTATTGTAAAAGTGGAATATCGATAAAATTGGAAAAATACCGAAAATGTCGACTAATATCCGAATTAAAAACGCGCTTAGTACCAAAATCAAACAATAGAAAAAGTCGCGAATACAACAGGCCTACTTATCAGTAGACAGGAATTTATTTACTACATTTTTAGCGGTGCTAAAATATTAAAAATGCGGCGGATCGATTACTACGTTTTGCGCGATACGATATGCTTGTAATATTTTCCAAGGTTATCCATTTTTCGTGTAAGTCGTTGTATTAAAGCGTGTAAGCGCTGAATAAATAATGTATAAACGTTATTTTCAGGGGAAGGTATAAATTAAAACTTTTAAAAATCTCGTAGATAATCCAAGTATATACGTTATTTGAGGAAAAAAGCTATTTTATTAGAAATAAAAATGTAAACGCGGGCATATTTGTTTTCAAATACTATTTAGTAGACGCAAAAATAATTCGTAAACACGTAAAACGTTAATTATTCGGGAACAAGACCGCTATATTTTCCTAGTCTCTTTCCCTCGCCCCTGGCGGTATTGCTCAGTATTCTCGGTGCGAGAGAATTAAGATTGGCCGAAGATATAAAGACAATCGATGAGAACGAACGGACGAAATGCGGTCTGGATGAAAGGACGCCGTTACATATTTTAGAATACGTGTGACGAAAATACCGACGCACCTTCAGTCTGGTCGCAGCGTGAATACCGCACGGAGACCGGTACCGTCCGATCGCCGACGAAACTGACGTACGCCATTGGCGAGACAATGGCGTTCAGGTCGAAGCTCAGCACTTCCTCGGCGGTCGGGCCGGCGGTCAGCACGACGAAACCGTGCCGCCACGAGAGTTGCACGCGAACGGACCGGACTGACCCGACGAACGAACGAACGGGTACGGGCACTTCGAACCCGTCGCCGCCGGACGGACCGGAATCGACCGGGTACGCGGATAACGACACCCGGAACGGTTTCACGTCCCGGGCCATCGCCGCCGTGTCCCAAACCTTCAGTTCGAAGCTTGCGTCGCTCGAAGCCGTCGCTGTCAACGTACTGTAATGACCGTGCCCGACACCGTCGCCGTTCACCAACGTCCAATCGCAACCGTCGTCGTCGTCGCAACCGTTCGTTTCGCAATAGTCCTGCACGGTCGTCCTGTCGACGGCCACGTAACACCACGGTCCACCCGGGTCGCCCGTCGGGTTCCTGCACTGATTCCCGGCTGCCGCTCGACTGCCGTCCGGGAACTTCGAATCGGGTTGCGCCGCCGCCACGTCCGTCCATCTCGAACACGCGTAACCGGATTTGGTCACGTTCGCGTTACCACCGTACTCCACTCCTGGTCCCGACAACCTGCACTCTACGCGTACTTTATAGTTTGTCGGTGTTCTCTTTAACCATTTTCGAAACCCCTTCGGCGTACGAAACACGGTTACGTACGCCCACCCGAAAAACAATCGTCGTTTTTAATTTTAAATATGCCTATTATAAAACGGTTTGGTTGATTTTGGCTGCGAACACTTTTTCGTATATAAAACGATTTCTCTGCGTATCGCCATTTTCCGGTAATAAATCGTACGTAGTCGGTGTTCTATTTGACGCGTTTTTCGATTATTCGGATAATTTTTTTAAGGGCGCGGAAAATCTATTTAGAAAAAGTCGCGAAAATCCGGTAAAAATTGTCGCCGAATCGAATTTGGTTTTTTTTTACATCATCATTTCGAAAATAGTTTATTTTTAAAAATACGGACGTAAAATATTCGGTCGAAAAATGTTTACCAAATTCGGGCTTAATACGATATTTTGAAAATTTCGATAATTTCCCATTTTTTTTTGTTATATAGTGACCAACTTCGACCCGTGGGCTGTGTAGAGAAGTTGTTTCGTATTAAATCAATTATAATATCTCAAGTGTTTTACTGCTAAGAAAGCGACAATTCGTTTTCAAAAGTAAACCAATTACTTTTCGAGTAACACAAAGGCACGGCACAGGATTCCACCGGACTTTCCGCGTTGTATGTGTAGCACCATAAATCCTCTCGAGCCCCGTTCGGGTTACGGCAATAATTTTTTGCCGACTCCCGAGATCCGTCTATGAAATTCGAATCGGACTCTGTCTGCGTAAAACAATCCGTCCGTCAACGTTGCGCGTTCAATTTAATCGTACGCAATTTACGTCGTAAACAGGGACATATCAAACAGTTAAACAATTATCACCCAAGTTAAAAAGACTATATTTGCTGAACTTGACTCGATTTGGTATCGGAGACTTAATTAAACGAAAGAGCTTTATAAAGTTAACAAACTAATGCCGTTCGGTTAAACCACTGGGCTCGATGCAACGGCGAAAGCTTCAAAAAACCCGATCAATTTGAAACTACGATTTTGGGATAATTATTGTGCGTTCTTTATACTCGTGCACGTTTTATCCTATCCGCAATTTATAAACGTTAAACTAGAAATATGTTCCATTTTTCGAACACCGATTGCTTAAGAATCCTTAAACTCGTATTTAACGTTTCGACATATCCGTCGTCCGACGACATCACGATATATTTCTTTTAACGTCGCTACTACCCATAGGAAACGGTATAGTTTTCCTTTAATTATAGTCTACACAACGATTTTTCCGAAAATAATTTCTTAATCGCGTAACTATAACAAACGTGTAGACGCTGCCGTTAAAACGTGATATACACACGAGAATGCTGTTACGAAACCGTGGAATATTAATTTTTTTTTTTTTGAAAAAAACGACAATTTTTCGTTCGAAGTAACGTCACGCGTGAATACGAAAAACCACGAAAGTACGCGCGTTCTTACTCCAATCGAATTCCACGGTCGGCACAACGACCTAAACTTGGTGGTGAACACGTTGCCCCGATATTCGACGCCGGAATGAGTCAGTTTACATTTACCGATATTTATCTCGGCCGTACGTCGGCGATACGCTTCGGTCGGAACGTAGAACAAAATCAAACCAACGCAAAACACGTTTACCGCGCTCATTTCGAACACCAAACAGTTCGCGGTGCGTTTCGGAACAATTGCGTGCGCCTATTTACGACGGAACAACCGCCAGTAAACGTCACGCCGTACACTAACGCAGTTTTGTGCGAGTAATGAAACGGAACTCGAGACGATGGCATATTCGACCGAAAGTCGTCACGTTCCAAACATCGCGTTGTATTCGGGACGCCAATTAGATCGCGTTGTTGCTATGGCGACGCTTCAACCGCGGTGTACATTCGTAGTGGTACGACGCGAATTAATTATCGAGATCGCAAAAACCGAAACCGATCACGTTCGTTTATAGTTATTCAAATTTATTTTCCGTTTTCGATCGGATAGACAATCTTACCGAAGCAATTATTACGCGCCGGACCCTCTGTCCACGCCGCGCACCTATCGAAATATCCGACGGCCAAAACGCGCCTAAAAACACGCCTCGATTCGTTTAGTATATATTTTTATTTATGAGCCATTACCCAAACAAATATCGTTCGCTTCGTCGATAAGCTCGTGTAATCGCTCTTTTTTACGTCGTCTTTAATTTTCGTACATTTCATAAAAAATAAAACATCATTATACGCTAGAACAAACATAGTTCGTTATAACCAATAAACCCGAACGGAAATCTCGGATTAAGTCGAAATAATCAATTTCGTCATAAACGCGTATTTTTTCGGCGATCTTATACCTTTACTTCGACCAGTTTTTAACGACGTCTTTTTTTAGAGAAAAACGAAAGGAATAGGTTATTAGAATTTTAACGAGTCGAGTGTCATTCCCGTTTTTTCACCATTATATACTCTATCGCTTTTGCTTACACTCGCACAACAAGTCGTTTGTTCATTCCCTATCTCGACGCATTACATTAAACGTGTTTGATATTCACGTGAACCGTGAAATATTGTATGGGTAAAATTCGTATTGTTATTATGGATTAACTGTTGACGTAAAATGTACGTACAACGGTGATGTTTATCGGTTCCGCACACAAATGCGCCTAAAATACATGGCGGGACAGCGTTACCAGCTAAACGAAATTAAAATTCGAGCCGAGAACGATTATATTTAATGATAAATTATTTTTATAAATAATTATTTTTATTATATTTTATTTTTATTTTAATTATATTTATTTTTTAACGATCATATTTCGTAACTTTTAATTCGATACGTTCTTAGCTGACATTTCGAAGTTACTTGAATTAAAAGCGAAATTACGTTTGATATATATTGTATCGTACGTAATTAATAATTACTTTTTCGAAACGTACGTTTTCCTTGTCATTCTATTGTGTTACGTATAAATAAGCGACAGTTCAATAATACAGTAGGTCACGAAAAACCGTGTTATTATACTTTACAAATTTAATCGCAACTTCTTTTTTAATTTTAGAGGTATAAAAATTGGAAAGATACTTTCTACACTTAACCGTTAGCAAATTTTATTTTTATTATAACACTTCGAATTTTATTTTTAATTTGTTAGACTTATTTAAATCTTGAAAAACAATTTTCTCGGCAGACTTATATAAAAACATAAATAAAAATGTATAAATAATTAGGCAAATTGTCGTATTACTTTAGAACCCTGGTGCGGGAAGGTTTCATAAATTTTCCATTTATCGACAAAAGTTGTGGAATATACACTGTTCTACTTATTAGCGTCGTTATAAAATATATAAATATAAAAATATATGTTGATATATAAAATAATTAAATAAATAAATATATATATATATATTTGACGTAGAGAAAATGGTGCGGCCATCGTCCAATGAACTAACTTTGAAAAACTTTGACGACCCAATATATCGTTTCCATAAACTTCCATATGTTTCCGATAGATTTTCGCTGAAGTATTGTTTTGGAAAGTCAAAAAATGGACTGTCATCCTGATCTCACGCGGTCAATAGGTAGCGGGGGCTCGTGTCGACATATTCAGTTTATAATCGTGACTAATGAAAACAGACACGCGTGACCACCTAACCGAATCGTTACGATTTCTCATACACGTTAGAAACGTCCATTTTGGAAAAAAAGTCCACAAAACCTGTGTACCTTACATTCTGGATAACTCTCATATATTTTTCTCGATTTTCGACGGTAACTTCCTGCCTAACCGCGAGTTAATTATTTCGTTCGATTAACTTCAAATAGTTTAAAATAATAAGTAATTTTCTCCGTCTAAATACGCACATACGATATGATTGTAACACATGTTCGAAATTAGACACGAGTAGTAGAAACGTTCGATCGTGTGGGGTGGGAATGAAGCGGTGACAGAGTAGGTGGAAAATCGTCGGTCCGCCCGTCCACGATGAAACGTGATCGGATTTACCTGCGCGGGGCACGTCCGTAAGACGAAACGGGAGAAAAAAAAGCAAAAAGAACAAACGTAATTTCTTATCGGACACTATAACGGACGGTCGGACGGCACGGACGTCCGAGTACACTGCGAGAAAGACAAAACTAAAAATAAGAGGAAAAAGAAATAACGCACGCGCGTTTATAGGTATAAATAACCTTAATTTAACGGTATGTGAGAAAAACGGCGGGAGGGAAATTTCGGACGAGGGGGGAAATGATAAAAAGACGAACGTCGTCCGCGCGCCGACTTACAACGATAACAATAATAACCTCCTCGTCGCCACCATCACGGGGTCGTTACGCGCGATAAACAACTACAATCAATTGAAAAGTATGTTTCGTTTGTTTGTTCGTTCGTTTTTTCGCCTCCCCGACAAGGAAAAGAAACCCCCGCGGGGAAAAGACGTGGATATAGAACCCCGCGGCTGTTATCGTTCCCCCGGGAATATATATATATATATATATATATATATATTCTCCCATATCCCTCCGACCCCGTCGACGTACACTTACGCGTTTATTACGGACCCGAGCCACGTCTGTTATTGGCCATTAGTACGGATGTAGTGACTCGGGAACCGTGCCGGGGCCACGAGACCACCTCGTGCGTCTTGTACCCAATATCACGGCTGATCGAATATAATACGACGGAGGAAAACGAGAGAAACGCGCGCGCGAGACGACGACGACGACGAATCGTCTTCGCGGTAGTTTCGCGACACGTTATTTAAGTCGGCCGGATTCAGTTTTCAGGTCACGCGCGCACGATCACCCGCGAAAACTATCGTTTTGTCACTGCACCAAGCGCGCGTCGTTTTTTCCTTCTCTTCCCGAATTTATTACGCTCGTCGTTATTGTATTACGACGTCGCGATAGTATACGCGACTGCCGCGGTACGGCGTTTAAAATTTCTCGAATTTCGCGCGCGAGCGCGCCGATCAAAGTATATGGATGTTGGATAGTGGTGATGGGAGGGAGTGTTCAGAATGTCTTTTGGGAGCACCTTACTTTTTCCCGTACCATAATATCAGCTCGGGTTCGCGAAAAATTGGCTCGGGTTTTCAAACATGGACCCGATGTACAATTTGGAATGGTGACAAGTATACGGTTAGGTGTGCAGACGACATTATCATTACCTATGGATTAATCTACCAGAAGACGAAAATTAGAAATAACGGAAAAATCTAAAAATAACGATATTTGTATCGGGTAATTGATAATAAACGGTTTTCGTTAAAATTATTCGATAAGGTTAACGTATGAGAAATAAGACGTGATTTGACGAAATTTTATCTGACGTACATATACGTTTTTAGACACGTTTAATATTTTTCGAGAGCTCAAAACGTAACACCTATTTACAATGTTCGTCATATTCGTCAACAGTAGCGAAGCTTTCAAATCGCAAACACGTCACATTTATTCGTTTGTCGATAACTGTACAGCTAGCGAATCGCCAATAAAACGCGCGCTTAGTGATTGCAAAAAATCGCGAACACAAACGTTTCAAAATTCGTCTTCGACACCCTCCACCGAACGTGCTAAGTGCAGTAATTGTTTCCACGATCGTCTGGGACGAACACGCGAAATCAAAAGTTGTCCACCGTCCGATAAAGTCCGAATAAGAATCGTTTCCGTCCCCTCCCTCCCATACCCGATGGCCGATATGCCACCATCTCCACCAGGGCCATCCATATGCCGGGCGTCACAAGTACACTCTTTAATTATATTGGTCGTTGCCGTTGAAAGGGTAACATTAATTTGGTTTAATGTTAGGAAACAATAGGAATGGGTGACGAGGTGCCGCGATACGCGATGGACAAATATTAAATAATACGATAATAACGATAATGACATACTCGGGCCCGTTATGTCCTTGATCGATTGTCCGCTGTCTTTTGTAACAACAACAACAACGGCTACAATAATAACAATAGAGGGAAATTCGTGTTTGCACCGGTTAAACAAAGACCGCGCGCGCGGCCATTACATGATTACCTTAAACACACAAACCAAACGATACGGTCCACGGGTTATGTATTATATTGTAACGTCCATTTTGTGGAATTTCCATTCTAGAAAAAGCGCGTCGCGTTCAGCAATAGTGTCCGCGACGGCGCGGTTAGGTGAGAACTACAAAACATTCGGCGTGCCAAACGGCGGACGTCTTAGACGGGCCGAAATTGCCGCCAAAGTGAACGCTATGTCTGACACACGATTCCGCGTGTGTTCAAATATTCCGCGCCGGGATCCCTTTGAATTCGTCTGACCGCCATCGATGTGTCACGCGATCTGGCCCGTTTTTCCACGCAAAGTACGGCCGCAAACGGTTTTCATTCCGCCTCGTCGACGATCGTTCGGCGACTACTGTTTCGTGGGTTCGTGTTGCCGGTGTATTCGTTGCGCGGCGAATATCGAATACGCGAACGTACGTGAATAAATAACGATACGAATTACGCGAAAAGTTCCCGGACACGAATCGAATTCGTTAACGCGACGGACATTCCGACGTGAACGAACGAACGAAAAAAAATATTAAATCGACGTTGAAGAACCCTTTTGTACGTTTGACGACGAGTTCGACAAACGGGGTGATTTGATCAACCCGACGATTAACGACGCGATCCAAACAAATTGTATTTCGTCGCTACGTACTTCGTCCGATCGCTTTCAAAATGACGTCTTTTTCATTCCGGGTACTTTAATCGAACGTTTAACTATTGACTTTCGAACGGCGACCTATATCTTGTCCCTATACTAACTTATAGAACCAAAACAAACGAACGTAAACGCTTCGTCAATTCGATAATTTCCGTTTTACGAATAATTATTAATACTGTCGACAATTCGATCATAAGGGTCGCACGTTTTGCGTTAGTCCAGTAGAACCGATACGCCTTTATTACAATAATAAATGCATGGGTCCATAGATACCTCGATTAGAAGGCACATTTCATTACCTAGCTTAAAAATGCTCGAAAAAGCCTCTCCGAGAGGATAAATTAAATATAGTTCTTATACAGTGTCTATCCGTTTCACCGTTTCTTAAACGTGATAATCGTCAGATTGTAAAAATCGACGCGCGTAAAAATAAATTCCTCGGGAAAATTATCGTTAAAATTTCCCGTTGCCGTTTAAAAATCAAAAGTCGATATAATTATAACAAATAAATTTGGCGAGGGGATAAACATATCGAAATTATGAAACTAATGGAATGCGCGAATATTTTTTCGACGAAAATAATTTCCCGAGATGTAGCCGGCTCGTGATAAAAAGACAATCCTGTTTATAGTAAAAGTTTTACTATACTATACTTACCGCTTTTTGGAAATAAATACAATTTTCGTCCGTGCTTTCGTTTTTCGTCTTTCAAAAAAGAAATAATTCGGTTTTTTCTTTTTCCTTTTAAACGAATAATTATTCCTCAAATTGGAAATTAATCGATTAACGAAATACTTAATTATATATACGTCATTTCATAGACATCGTTATAGCGTCGAATTACGTTCGGTAAACTACGATTATTTTATAATATATAGATTCGTAACAAGAAGTTTTCAAATGTCGGATTTAACTTCCAGCATTTCGAATTTGATTATTAAGCATCACGAATCAGTTGCACCAATAATACGGTTTTATAATTTCGTTTTTTATTATTCATAACGAATAATTCGATTGCGAAGTAGTACAACGAAAGAAAATCGTATACATTTACCTTCATTAAATTTACTCAACCACAATGCGAGAAGCGCCCACTTATATTGTTATTTAATGCGATTGGCGCGTGCAAGACTGAACTTAACGAACTTAATTTCAACCGCAGCACACCGAAGTAGACGCGAAACAAATTACTTCTAATATAAACGTCAATTGTACCCTTTTATTATTATTATTATTATTTTCGCACCCCTCGTGTTTGATTCCGAAACAAAAACCAACACATACACATATTCCCCTTCCTAATGTACAGATACACAGGTGGTCGCGATGACGATTCAATAAACGCCTTTAGCTAAAGCGTTCGATACTTCAACGCGCTTACAAAATTAATACATTAATAAAATACAGCTCGTAGCGTTGAGTAATTCGAAAACAACGAAAGCTCATATTTCGATGAAGCCCTAAAAAAGGAACGACGGTTAACATTCGAGAATGTTGTCCGCTCCTTTTAAAATTAAATAAAAACAAAAAGTATTGTCTGAATTCGGGGAACTCCCCTTTAACGTTTTCCTCAATATCTGTGTGTGTGTGTGTGTGTGTGTGTGTGTACGCGCGCGCGTCACTGTTATCGGAAATAAAAAATGGGAATTATTATTTCAATTGTCGTTTTTTATATATTCGTTAAAAAATTATTACTAATTCAGTAATATAAAAAGTCCCTGTGTTCTAGAAATATATTTCGTGCATTAGATTGGACATACATACATACGTATATATATATACGTTCGTACGGTGCGGTTACTTTTTGTACATAAATCTATTAAATGTTTAAGACTGAATTTCAATATATCGAATAACTAACCCTATTATAGACGGATCACGATTACGGTATCGGCGTTAAATATTTGTTTATTTCTCTCGGGTGTTCAGTGACAATGTAAACTTTCGGAATGCGTATATATATATATACATTTGCGGGTAACGTTGAAATGACATTAAAGTAATCCATCATATAAAATAATAATAAAATGGGAAATTATTCGAAAACCGCCCGTTATTACTGCGGTAACGATTTAAAGAAAATAATCGAGTTTCAAATTGTTTTTGTTTACATACCAGTACGCACACGTGTACGCGGATACATAGCTAAGGAATGTCCCAGCCGCTCAAAACATTTCACTGACGGTCACTCCACTATATCGTTAAAATAATCGAAAATCGATAAGTTAAATTACGATTCATTTTTGAAACGTATCACAATATTGCGGTGGTATCACAGTAAAGGTATCGTGGTTGTATAACGCACCCAAAATACGAAATCTCGAATTCGAAAAGTCGTTTTAATATAACTACGCAGATCTACGATACGTAATTCACGTGTCGGCGTCGAATATACGCGTTTAATTATATTTATATTTTATATTTTATATGTATTGAACATATCGGCCATCGAATATAAATTTCGGTCACGATAAGGCCACCCCTAGCTCCGTGCCAGCGCGTACGCGATACAAGAATAATTTGAAAATGGTATATTACGCGAGTACATTTAAGTTTTACGCAACATATTAGAACGTCAATAGCGTTGTTAGGAACTTCGTTCGTCCATACGATCGTCGGAAAACCGCTGACCTTTTTGTTCAACCACGCACACCGATGGTGGCGGATTTAACAGGAGGGAAACGGACATGTGCCATCTAAGGTTCTTATCCATAACGGCTCCGCGCACTCGAGGCTCTTTCGGTGTAAAATATATCTTGTCGAATTATGTAGAACGAAAATCGAACCAAGCGTGCCCGCCGTTAGTAAATAAAGTCCAAAAGCATCGCCATACTTTTATTATTTATTACTTTTAAATCGAACATTTATGAAAGATAAATTGTTATAGATTTGTTATTAGATAAATTATTTTACACGAGAAAATCAAAAAATATCGTTGACATTACGTTTCGCTCGAACGTCATTTGTCAGAATTTACTATATTACTATGGTACGATACACGATGGTTTTTAGGTATTTTGGATTTTTCAACTCACCACTCGTAACAGTATATAAAACGTCGCGACGTCTCGCCCCGGATTTTCAGAAATCCACCTACAGATGCTAACCCTTTGCCGAGATGCAAGGATCGGAACCGACGGGATTTTTATTATTATTTTAAATAAACGGAATAAATAAAATAAAAGACGGAAATTTTGTATATATTATCATTATTATTGTACCGGCATTACATAACAGAAAAAAAACGTAATAAATAAAGACCGAAATGTATATTACTATTCATCGCATACTGTCGAAAGCGATCTCTGCTCGGGGGACGATAGGTGGGGAAATTATTCCATACCTATAGGCAACGAATCTTGGGTCAAAAACAAATTAAATTTGGAAGAATGAAAAAGAATAGAAAAGTAAACGAATAACTGTAGCGGATAAATGTTCCTTGGTCCGTAGTCAAAAAAAGAGTGAAAAGGTCCGTATCGAATGGATCAAATTAATTTGAACGTTACAACGTATCGTAGCGTTTATCGATCGTAATTATAACTAATAACCGCAACGAGTTCACGGTGAAACGTACTAAACGTATCGTTCGAGCACGGTGTCGCTCCGTCGCGGATTTTAATAATGACGACGCGCGTTAACACGAACTCGACCGTTTTCGCGAAAATTCCCGGGCCTATTGCCATAGGTCTTAAACGAGGTTTGTTTTCGGTCGTCGGACGATGGTGCCCGATGGTCCGAGATGATGGCTAAGGGAGGAGAAAAACGTTGTAACCGTTCGATACGTGCGTACTTTGTGTACAGTAAATACGCGGTTGTACATTATTACACGACGACATATACGAGAGGTTTAAGCCGACGCGGTTTCACCCTCTTCAAACGGACACGTGCGCATTAATTCCGTGTTGCCAAAGGGGAGATATATATATGTGTGTGTGTGTGTGTGTGTGTGTGTGTGTGTGTATGTGTATACACGTCGGATGTATCTAATTATTTTTGGCGATTTTAAAGTAACGGTCAACGGTCCGATATCTTTGTAACATCGTTGAAGTTAGAGCGTTAAACGAGATTATATCTTTTGAAATTCGGTATATTTAAATTCAAACGACGCGTGAGGGGATGTTTCTGGTATGGTACGAATTGATGCGCGAGATTCTATTGTGAGAACTATTTGTGTATGCTTTGAAAAATGGTCGTTACCGGTGGTTTTGGAAACGAGCGTCACACGTCGGGGGGAGAGGACAAAACTTAGTAACCCCCGGGGACGTAATTCGCGACGCCGAATCAAAAAAAAAAACGAAACGAATTTCACGCAGAACTGCCGGAAATGGTGAACGAAAACATGGACAAGTAGCGTGACGGCGTTAACGTTAGCGTTTAACAAAAAAATCGAATCGGACGTACAAACGGGACGCGGTGAACAGCGAATTCTTCGCACCGGCGTCGGGCGATTTACGATATTTGTACACGGCAATCGAATCGCGGCGTAATAGTCGCGAAAACGCGTTCGCGAGTCCTCCCTCCCACCTACCCACCCACTGGAGGGATACTATTGGGAGGGAGCGGTACCCGTCGTCGGTATAAGTACACGTCTACGACGTTATCGTTTTCGACCCTTCCGCGCGTACCGTACTCGTCCCTTTTCCATCCGGCCTACCACGCGACAAAGGTAGAACGTATAATAAAACAATATTACTGCTCGTCGTCGGTCGACGATCGCTACTATTATTTATAAGACGCGATACGACCGCGCGTGTGTCGGATATACACGACAAACCTATACAGGTAATAATAACAACAATAATTTGCGGTTATGCCGGCCGTTGTATATTTATGTTCGCGTATTATCACGCACACTCAAGTCTCTATTTATACACACACACACACACACACCACAAAACACACACACACGAACACCCTGCAGCCGTACGTACAATGACGGTGCGCAATATCGAACGCAATCGGCGAGCCTGTTGGTCACGCAACGATTCCCCCTTCGTCCCTCGGGCGGGCGGCGTAATCTCGGCCCGTTTGTTGTTTTCTCGGTTAACTAAATCGTTCGCGAAGTCCGTGTCCGTTTCGACGAGGACGCGAACAAGAGTCGTAGGTAACCTACGCACGAGCTAAACCGCTGCCGTCGTTCGATACGGCGGTATATAGTCCGAAAACCGTTTTCCGCTCTCGCGACGCGTCACATCGTTGCCATCACCGTCGCCCGTTCGGTAGCCGAAAGTGAGATATTCTTGCGCGGTCCACGACGAAACGGCCGTCCGGCGAACGGTTTTCCGGACATAATTAAAGTTCTACTGGCTGGGCGTTAGAATATGTAAAAATGAAACCGGCCGAAAGAAATATTCGAATAACTCGATGCTAAGGGAACGTTGAATCAACGATCCTCTCACTGAGATTTTGAATAGGACCGAAAATGATATCGAAAATTATTTACGGGCCGTAAATAAAAATTATTTATAATATTTATAATTTTTGGTAACGAATTTTTTTTCCGCTCGTACGGTAAATAATTAATAGTCCGTTGAAAGACGATTGTGAAAGAAAGCGTCTAAACAGCTTGATCTTCCAGATGTTTCGGCAATCGTAATATAGATACGCCTAATAATATTACTATATACAACGACAGCCTATGCCCGACACCCCCCCTACACTCTTAGCACAACGAGGGCGTGTAAAAGTAAAAGACAAACGACGCGAAAACGTATAACTGGACAGCGGACGTCGGCGTTCGTCACTACTGGACCGAGATAAATACTCGATTCATTTGATCTTCTTAATAGTCGACGGATCGTACGTTCCGGTGGCCGTCGTAATAATCTATCGGAGCGAAAACGTGTCCGAACACGGCGAAATGAATTCTGTAACGGCCAAGTTCGATCGATTACATACACATCGCAACGTCGTAATGTCGTTATCCGATTCGTATCACGCCCGTTTTTCACTCGTATATTATGTACTTACGTGGCACTCCACCAACACTACCAACATCTGCCACGTCACTACACGTACTTATATGTGTACAAATCTGACGGGAAACCCTTCTGTAGTATATATATATATACACACAAATTACGATGCGCATAATAATACGCATATCGTGTAATATAATTTAATAACGCGAACGCGTGCGTCCTACCATCTTTTGTGTAATTGACTTGGCAAAACAATCAATTTAATCCCTCGCCCCGGCCCTGATTGTGTGTGTGTATGATGGCCGCCCTTTCGGCGCAAAGGCCATTAATGCATAAATCGTTAACGACTGTACGTAGGTTTTTCGAAACATATTTACACGGACCTTTAACAACCTTTAATAATATACACGCGCCGTCCCGTCGCGTAGCTATTGTGCGTACGCCGCGGCAACGACGACGCGAACGATGGTTTTTCATCGTCCGTGTGTTGTGTGACGCAACCGGTTCGTCGAATGACCGACCGACTACGACGACGACGCAAATGGACATTTTTTTTTAGAAGCTCACCTCAAAGAAAAAACTATCCTAGTTACGCCTATAGAAAAAAGGTTCCCATTGTACTTCTGTCAAATAATCGCCGTCCATTTTTATTCGAAAATATTAAAAACACTTCGATTGTACGTCGTAACAATATCGAAAGTGAAACGATCTATTGACGTAGAATATTTTTATCGATTAAATTAATACGGTTTTATGACATAGAATAACTTTTAAACAAAAACCGAGAAATCCTCCCTCTTCCATTAAGAAGTATAAACAACATAACCAATTGGAATATCTAATATATATTTTTGTATCATAAAACAATATTTAATCCTTTATTTCGATATGTTCTAGGGTAAAAAAGACATGTTGATGTTATTTTACGCAGTTTTTTTCGCATGTAAATAGATATCATAGATCATTAGGTTCCTGGTTCTAATCTTGTTGGAGGAAGTGTACGAAGAACGAAAAAACTTACACGCGTGGAGAACATACGTTCGAATATCGTTCGACTCGGAGGCAGTGGCTGTAAAAATAAAACACATTCGTTTTCGTTAACGGATGTCCAACGGAAAACGATATTGTGAACGATCGC
Source organism: Geopemphigus sp. TES_GeoC_2020 (assembly GCA_025469175.1). Classification (NCBI taxonomy): domain Eukaryota; kingdom Metazoa; phylum Arthropoda; class Insecta; order Hemiptera; family Aphididae; genus Geopemphigus; species Geopemphigus sp. TES_GeoC_2020. The sequence continues at coordinate 8,500 of JAIPRN010002689.1, read as the reverse complement.
CTTCGCGGAGTACCGGAGAAATAATCGTAACTCTTAAGGTTTTATACTTACGTCCGGAGCACGTATTCGTGAAATCGGTTGTTGACGATGGTTTAACGACGATGTTAGGTCACCCTGTCCACATTAGTGGCCGCCATGTACCTCTGATAAAAGCGAAATGTCGGTAAATAAGAAAGTCGTCGACAACCCGAATAGGAAACGAACGTAATCGGTTTGAAAAACGCTTCTGTTGGCCCGCGGACGAACACACCTGTTGGCGTCTATAAATAATATATTCTAACGACGCGCGCGGCCTCGTACGATATACACAGGTTGTGCGACAATATCCTTTCGCAATCGCCGTCGTTTTTGTATTTTAACGTATTTTTTACGTATTCGCATCGACAACGGTCAGTGAAAACATTGTTGTTCGAACTCGATTACGCTGTGGTTAGACGAAGGACGCCTTCGTGGCTCATATCGTGGCCTAATCGAAAATGTAAAATCCCGAAAACGTTACACTGTACGACGATTTCGGACGTGGCGTAAACGTAACACTCGTTTGTCCAACAGCTGCCTTGAATAATTACCGTCGTTTCGTTTCCGCTAAAAGTTCGAACGCATAAAAATTAGATTCGCGTACCGGAATTCCCGGTAAATCCGTTTTTTCCCCTTTTCTTCTCGCGACTCTTTAAATCACGCCTAACTACCGTGGAATATATAGATATATAAACTACGTATAGACGCATTATGGCGCGTGTAAGTACGACGGTTAACGCGTAAATATTTGAATAAAATGACGATTAAAACTTTCGGTCAATCGATGTTTTGGGACCCGTGTAAACGAGCGTAATATATACCGCCGCGCGGTTCCGATGTAATCAACTTCTTTTAAATATGGACCGAATAAGTCGCTTTTTGTAATGCCTACCGGGCCCCTTTTTTCCTCCGCCGGTTTTTCACTATTTCGGTACGCTACAATTAAAACGAACATCTGTGTCAGTGCTGAGTCCCGCGGGACGTTACCCGTTTCCCCAAATACGTCACGGGGATTTAACGGTATAACGTTATGCATACACACACACACACACACACACACATACGTAAATCTATATGTACTCGATAAACGCGATATACGTACCATATTTAACCGTGTTCGAGTCGATTATTTTCGACGTAATTACACGTCGATATTATCTGGCGGCTCTCTGATAATCCGCCCTCGCGCGTTATTAAATACGTACGAAGTATCTCGCGACTCCATTGACAAAATGCCCTACCGAAAAATAATTACACTACGCGAAGGCCACGCGAGCGTGTGCGTGCGCGTGTTGGCGAGGAAAATGGAAACGTTTTTCGATTTTCTCGCGGAAAACGACGCTATTTACCGTAGTGTTCGACAGCGGTATTGTCGTAATGCGCAGTACGCCCGGAATGAAAAAAACGACGAAAATATATCTACCCGGTGTCGTTAAAATCTGACAGAATTAGAAAAATAAAAAAACCGTTCCTCTCGTCGGGCCGCCATTCGTTTTCGCCGAAAATAATATACGATTAACGCCCTTAAATCCGTACTGGCAAGTGGAAATAATAAATAATATTCCCGCGACTACGGCCGTACACACACACACACCCATATATATACACGCGGGCGCACAGGGCTATGTGTGTTTATAACGATCCGAAATTGGTAATTTGGTCCCCCGGGTACCGTTCTCGACTCGCGTTTATTTATCGCATTATAATACCAACGGCCGCCGCCGCCGCCGCCGCTCGTTATCGACCCAAAGGGGCTCGTCACCCCGATATTTATGCCCGCGATGGATACATTTACGACGACGTCGAATCGCCCCCGAAGATTTTACCGGGAGGTCGCGTGCTCTTTCGGACGACTTTTGTCTTACGTACGCCGTCGTTACCGAGCCGCGTTGTTTACCTAACCATTGTACCGACCGAACACCGGTTTGCGCGACGACATTCGTGTAACATGTTCGGGCGCCGCGACACGGGCCGTCTCGAAATCGGGACTGGGACGTACATACACCTGTAGTAGTGGTGGTGGTACCTGTGATCCAGTGCTTTTGACAATTATTGTTGCCGGCTGACCCGATTAATTTATTATAACGTGACCGTGCGTGCGGGCCGACGAGAAGAACTCCGAAAACCGTCGAAAGCTCTACGTGCGGCACAAACACGACAACGGTACATGCACGGTGCGTATTTCGAAAACAACTCAAAATTGTCGAACACGCAGAAGAACCGCTATAACGATAACACATGGACGAATTCGAGTATACGAAACAGTGCAAATCGGACAAGTAACTACCGGATGGAGCGGAATATAAGGGATTCCGTAAAACGAACGTTCGGAACAATATGAGAAAAAATTAATTTAAAAATCGTCGTAAATAACTACGGAAATTTTAGCTTTTAATTAGTGTAACGACCGACAAAACACGCGACGCTGAACTTTAATGTGCCGGCATATGTCGATTATTGGTCGAATAAATCTGAATTTACTTACCTTAGTACTAGTTCGTGTAAGTACTTATTTTCGTTTAAGTAATTAATCAACGTCACTCGTAGCTAAATCATTGGTGTAAAATACGCGTAAATATTTTTTTTTACCAAAGAAAACTATAATTATAGGCCGAAATATCGTTTTTCAAAATATTCAAAACTACGGACCCCGAAAAAAATCGATATACTTAACTACGATTTCGGTATTCCGTAAATCGTTCGGACATTTCCCGTAGTTTAATATGACGCGCGGAAATCGAATACGTCGCGGCAAATAATCGAAAATTCTGTACGAAACACCGTCGGAATTTCTGCCGATTCGTTCGTGACCCATTATTTCGGAGGGCTTTTTAATGATTTCAAAAAAAAGAAACATAATCGCTACTATACGACACTATATTTTGTTGTTTTTATCAATAAAACTCCGTTAAACTTTTACACCGGAACGATTGTTTCGGTTTCTTCGGCGCGTCTTATGGGAATACGCGCGTAGAGTATTATAATAGTTTATCGATGGCGGAGGCCGCGTTTTTCCGTGAGCCGAGCGATCACGTATTACATTTGATCACAGGACCGTTACCGGTTTTCAATTCGGGCGAAAAATAATAATACCGAAAAAAGTTTCGTTCCCGGGAAGCAAACGCGGAGTGTTTCGTTTTTGTTTTTCCGACCCGGCCGTTTCTGCGCAATCGAGAATGGGCGTGTTTTTGCCAAAACTCAATAACACGTAATATATATATATATATATATATTACTTTGTACGGTTTTCTATACTGCGAAATGTGCGTGTGCTTTCAATAAAGTCAATTTACGAAACCGATTTCGGATATAACAAACGTATTTCGGTTTCCGAATAACTCTACGGACGCGTATATTTATGTTGGAAATCGTAAATCGTTCGATAGTTCAGCGTTCAAGAAGAGATCGTATTTCGTTATTTTGGTTTTTAACGAAGCGGCCTTCGTAGTAATTTACGTACGCGTAATTCGTCGATCGTTCATTTTTTACTTATAAATCGTTCGTAATTCGGTAAATTGTCCTAGTTAACTCGTTCAATGCCAACTTGTTCTCTTAAAGGCGAAACGTAAGTTTTCGCTAGAATTACGGAAACCAGTCTCCATAATTATTCGTTTACAATAACGTTTTTTTTTGACGCGATACTACATGCCAACTTCGACCAATTTCGTATGAACGGAAACACAGATTTTACCTTTTCTTCCCTTTCCCGAAATTGTCAACAAGTTCCTAGCCTATATAGGCATGTTTTGTTTACGATTAACTGAAATAAAGAAACGTATCAATACGTGTAATTTTACGTTACGACCATTTCGTTTGTACACCTTTGTTTTATCGTTTATTTGGACGATTCGTATATTTTCACGTTCGTAATTATTGTAATTTGCGCAGACGTGATTTTTAAACAATAAAAATCCAACGAATTTGTCGTGATAAATATATCAATCACGTAACGCGATTATCTAATGAATCGACGCAGATCGCCGGAGGTAGAAAAACATGAACCACAGAATTCGTAGAACAAAATTATTTCGCGTATTATCGGAACATATTTTAGACATTAGAGAACAAATAAGCGCGTTTCAAATATTTAAAAATATATTGTATGATTGTTGGTAAAAAGCCAATATCCTTCGTTTTCCGAATTTTTTCATCGACGTTTTGATTTTTATTAAGTAAAATGCAATTTAAGAATTGCTCTCGTTACAGAAATTCGTCAATTTTTTTCTATTAAACATTTGCGTTTATAAATACATAGATTAATCCGTAAAGCTACAAATATAACGGATTATACTGCGAAACGTACTCGTATGTACCCGTGTATACGGAGTGGTTTTCGAAGTTCACTCTTCCCTTTTTTTCACTCTGTAAATTTACCCATAAATATTTACTAGAGAATATTTAAAGTATGAAACGACGTATTTTGACCCTTTGACTTTTTCGTCGTTATATATATATATATCCTGTGGCGACGCAAACTTCTCATTCATAAATACGAACGTTTTTTTTTTCAATTAGAAAATGTCGTATACGTTCATTATACATTATACGTATATGCGTGTTTTTTTTATAGGTACCTAAGTGAATAACAAATTATATTCTATATAATACAATTGTCATCGCAAATCAATCACGGTCACCCTGCAGCACGCGCAACGTGCCCGCGCGTTACATTGTAATCCTCATAATAAAATAATGGGTATATAATAATAATGCACGTCGGGCTCGTCGTCCGTCACGCGAGTACACGCAGGTTTACCGCCGGCTGTCTCCGCGGAATAATAACGTGACAAATCAACCCTCGCGATAAACAAAACGAAAATCCCCACACACACACATGTACGTACGTACCCTTTTATATCCGCCGATCGTCGCGATAATAAAAAAATAATCTCCGCGTAATCACGCGCACTTCGCCGTCGAGAGATCCGTTTTTAATACGTGGGTACGACAACGGGTTTTTTTCGTAAATTTAAATATTTAATAAACGCATTTTTTAAACACACACACATATATATGCCGCAATCAATTTTCCCAAACCACGTTATGATGACCGTGCAGAATTTGGTGGTTCAAACGGAATTTAACTTACATTTAAATAATTGCGACTTATCCGTAAATACGCTCGCGTGTATTACAAAAAATAATTTATATTATTTTATACGCGTTTAGAGATGAATTTTCCTTTGTTTCTATTAATAGAAATTTCATCGTTGGAAATCGAATAAAACAACTAAAATCGTTATTTTCAAAAACAACGAACCTGTATAGGAACAAATTAGAAATTTAAACGAATTTAGACATGTAGCTACAATGTTGTGCTTTTATGCGCAAATTTTAGCCGCCTTCGAGTCACGAAGTTGCGAATTCTGTGTGTACCGTTCACTATTATATCGCCATAATCGTTGAACGACTTAGTTAACGCTATACATAGTAATAACGTAACGTATATTTATATACAGTAATTCCGAGGGTTTCGACCCTTCAACAAAATCATTAACTAAGAATTAAATAAAAATCCCCGCACCTTCGATGGTCACATACACGCAAACGCACGCGTACACGCACACACACACACACACACACACACATTGAAACATGTGTAATTCTGGAACGCCCTGTATACAACGTGATTGTACTGGAGTGCGGTGGCGGTGCAAGCGCGGTTACAATGAAATCAGCAACTTTTATTACACCGGGTATTAAATTAAATCGGTTTATTCTATTCGCGCGCAAAGTCGATTTGTTGGCGTTTTCAGGTTAGGTTGTTTTTTGAGTGTTTTTCTTCTCTCGGATACGTCCTTTTTTCCACGTGTATATATATATACGAAAATTGTGAAATTCAATTTCATGGTCCGGTGGATGTGGATTCAATTTTTTTCTTCGAGTTAAATGAAAATTCCCTTCTCCAGGCCCCGCGAACCTCACGAAAGGGGTGATCGTTTGTTAATAAAAACGTTAAAGCTAAATTGGTGTTTCCATGACTACAGCTAGATTATCTGGTTCGCTCATTGACTAAAGTACTTAAGTCCTCCTCCCCCCATCTACCATTTGTGCCAGAGCCTCATATACCTCGTGTATAGAAACATTCTGACTGTTTCTCTCTCTCTCTCTCTCACTCTCTCTCTCTCTCTCACTCTCTCGCTCTCTCTCGCTCTATCATTCTCGTTCTCTCACTCGCTCTATCTCTCTCGCTCTCTCACTTGCTCTATCTCTGTCTCTAGCTATCAATTTTCGTTTATTATATCTATATACGTACTTTTTTCTTCTTTTTTATAATTACTACCTACTTTTTCTGAACTCTCGAGTCGCGGAGGCACGAAGGATTAGTAGTCGTTAGGTGATTCACACAGAAAAACACAAATAGTTAAAGGGAAATGGATGGGCGAAAGAGAAATGGAAATAATACGACCGGAAAGAAAACCGCGACGACGTGTATTTTAAGCGAATTCGAACGGCAAATGATTAAAACAATGGTGACGGCCATCCCGGACTGTGACTAAACCAAGCGGAAACTGAAAACCCATTTGACGAACAGTTAAATCGTTTTCTCTCCGTTCACGTTTATGTACAAATTGATATTGAGAAACACGACTAATTATTTCTACTCAAAAATATAATTATAGCGTCGCGATCACGTTATTCGCCATATTACGTTTTTTCCCTGACAAACAATTTAAATTGTATTTTATTAGAAGCGCATTTTGATTGAAACGCGTGAATGTTTATACGGAAACTGCACCCTACGCAACGTTAATCGTTATTTAAATATTAAACGAGCTTTTTGTGTATATTAAAAAGAGACCCCCCAAAAAAATAATTCCCTTGTATACGGTCATTACTGTACTACTATAATTTTTCGTAAATAATATATGTCTCGTTGAAAACAAACATTCGTTTCGAAAATTCCTATTTCGATTATTTGCCATTTTACAAGTTAACATTTCCGCGTAAAGAATATATATATATATATATATATATTCTCGCAAAATACAAACATAACCTTTGACACGAAATTACGGCATATTTGTTTATCGACGAATGCGTAAGTATTGTTATTACATAAACAGATTTAAAATTTCGAATATAATTCGATTGGATCAGTTAGAATACGGGCGAATAAATAAACGCATTTACGTAATAATGCCGTCAACCGGCACATAAATAATTACGAAATAATACGTCGATAGAAACTATTCAAACAAAACGTTCGATCGTGTTCCACATATCTAAACCGAATAAAATATGAAACAAGAAAGCCGCTATTTTTTATAATATATTACGCGTATTTTTTTTATTGACGAAACGATAAATGGAATTATATATTTTGTTTTACGCTCATAGTCCACTTAAATTAAGTGATACGCGCCTATACATGTACATTAAGTACTAACGAATAATTTACGAAATCTTATATATATATATATCGGTCTTTATTTTTAAATTAAATATTTTCTAATAAAATAAAAACATTCGAGTGACACGATACACGTTATTCGTGCGTTTCCTTTATAACATTCAATTTACTTAAGGATATTTGGTTTGCGCTTTGTACACATAACACGAACGACTAGTATTTTTTTAAACTTCTTTTTAATCGGACGTTCTATATTTAATTGAAAATAAACACGTTCGACCGTTCGAGTAAATTAAATAGCTCGGACGCCTAACGGTTTTTGTTCAAAATTAAAACAGCGTACCGAAACGAAATACAATGTAAGTCGGTTTTTATAACGCAATATTATCGCGCTCGAAAATGCGTACAATATCAGACATTTTATCGACGAAAACTCCACCGATCGATCAACTTAAAATAAATAGTTGGCGGTTCCACGAACGAAAATCTATTGAAACGTTTAATCGCGATATGTTATATACATATATACACGTCGTTTTTTTACTCTAAACATTTTAAAACATTGTTTTTACGTTGAACCGCGATATAACTTAGAATATTGTCTATTATTGTTTTGTACGGTGTAACCGTACTGATTATAAATAAGACTCCGACGTTGTTGCGCTAAACAAATTATTTAAAAAACTGTTGTTTTTGTAATAAAATTAATTAATTTTTATTAATATATTATACTATTTAATATGATAAATTAATTTAATAAAATTTCGCACTAAAATAGAACGAAATTCCACTGGTCGAACTTACCGAAAGTCTGAAGATACTCGAACTAGTCATTTACGTCGTATAGGAGGTGCCGACACTCTGTCGTGTAATTATTGTATTATCTACGTCGTTTTATAAACAATCGTTAATTCTTAATGTCCCAAAAGTATGTAAAACGCAAAACGACGCGTAAATTAGCGAAAATTGGATAATCAACGTGGCACGGCAAACATTTCGCGCAAAAACGTTTAGGCTACAACTAGCATGGACAGAATCCAAAACTCGTTTGATAACGTTCGAACACCATAATTGTAAATATTGGCGGCGAGTTACCCGGTACCAATATAATTATTTCAAACAAAACGG
>JAIPRN010002688.1:8179-27718 GCA_025469175.1 Geopemphigus sp. TES_GeoC_2020 | reverse complement strand
TTTTCATGAAATTTAGTATGCAGGGGTTTCGAGGGTGATAAATCGATCTAGTTAGGTTTCATTTTTACTTTTTCACTTTTTTCCATATAAACGTCAAAAACGAAAAAAATTCGTTCGAACGGTTAAAATTGTCGTAGAAATTCCAACTTTATACCAAATATGCGTACGGCGATAATATTGCGTTTGGTGTAATTAGATTTACAATATAAATTTAATCACGGTAGTGAGAACAGTTTTTCGAATTGCAAGCTTATTTTTTTTCGACCAGTTCTAACTGTCGTAGACCCTCGAAAGGAGGCTCGAATTCAAGATCTCTACGAGCAAATCCAACGACGTAAACAAAAGGCGAATCGGTTAAGAATTTAAGAATTTTCACAAAACATGATTTACCAAAAAAAAAATACCGAGCAAAGCTCGGTCAACCGACATTATATAAAATATACAATATTTTGTACGAATTTCCAACGATTCTCGTCCGCCATTCGTCCCAAATAACGGATTAACGGCGATTGAATTTGCCAATTACTTCAATTCGGTTTTCGTTACGTATTGGTGGTTCGCGTATTCAATTTCAGAGCGCTGGTGATGCGCTATTCGGCTACCGTCCAAAATAGTTGTCGTAAACCCGCGACTGCCAGTGCGATAATTCTGTCGCGAATGAAAACGTTCCATCGATGAGGACTTTAGTCCTCCGCCATTTTCTTTTGGACATGTAATCGAATGTATAGAAAATAACGATTTGTACGCGATTAATACGCGCTTCGAGGTTTGCGGAAGAAAAGCACGGCCGACCCCAATTGTGTACAACACAAAATCACTCGACGAATAAATAAACCGGTACGTACGGTAATACTATTTTTCGTCGGATCTTTACCCGATTTCGGGTAAAGATTTAGTAGTTTCGGGGAAAACTTTAGCAAAAACCTTTTGAATAAAATCGATCAACGACGTACAACGTCAAATTATAATTTTTTTGAATTTTCGACCGACTTATCGGTTTCCCTAAGACGTTTGGTTTTCGTTAATTTTATTTTACTCGTAAAACACATTTTCCGTTGTACATTTTCGTATAGACGAAATATTCGGACGTAACTAATATACGACAGTACATACCGGTAACAAATTGTATCTAGTCGGTACAAGTTTTTCGACTATTTCCAACAATCTTCTCGAGCGTAATTTAAAATAACTCAAAAATTTCAACAACGAAAAATACCTAGTAAAATTGTCACCATATTTTGTTGTTGAACACGAAGATTTTTCGTATTTTTTAAAAAGTTTTTAAAACGTAATACAATTGCTTAGGAATATTTAAAATGTTTATCGTATTTATTCATTTATGAACTACCAACGTCGCTTAGAATCGTTTTTTTTTAATACAATGTCTTACGTTACTTTTAAATTCGAAATAATTGTAAAACTCTAAAATCTCTGTCCACGTAACTTACTGGAACCTATACTCACAGCATCCGCAGTTCCCTACCTTTTATTATTACTATCGTTATTCATTTTTTATATCTTTACACTTTTTTCGATAGAAAAATAAGTAATATTAAAATGTTTTTCCAATAAAAACAACCGTAAGCGATAACATGAATATATATATTACTTTATTCGCGTGAACGGCCCATCATGTGGGTAGCCAAAAATCACGGTATACAAAAATCAATATTAATATACGTAGATTGATTAAAAGGTAATAAAATTATGAGCTTTACAGCAAAAAAGAAACATCCGCAGAGTAGGATAAAAAACAGATTTTTACATAATATAAAAGCAGGAAAAACCGCCAATAATCTGTTGTTTGTTTGTTATAAATTTTGCTTTTCATTTTCATTGACGAAAAATAAAAGAACATGATCCGTTTAAAATATTTTTATTAAAAAGCTTTTGTTACCTACGCACCGGTAACTGACGGATAATCTCGAATTACTTGGGTAAAGTTGCGCAACGAAAACAAATAATTCAATCTTCGGTATAAGCCAAATAATATGAATAAATACGTTAACCGAGTGATACTGACTTCACCGACAACGCCGATGTTATCGATATCGTATTATATTTAATAACTATTATGGCTACCAATGGTGCAAAAGACGCGACGTTTTTACCGATCGGTTTATTTTAATATTATATAAACACGACGTACGTATAATTTCGACGTTACGAAATTCTTTCTAAAATAGTTGGATCATTTTTAAGATCGACCTAAAAGTTTTCAAAGGTGTATCGTTAAATATGCGTATAGAAAAAAATGCCCCGAATACACTATTAATAATATCGTGTTATTCCAACTACGTTCGAGTATCCCGAAATCTCGCTAACAATTTCTCGCGAGTATTCGCTTACGTTTTATCAAGACTCTACGGGCCTTGTTGGTAACAAACATACCGAACTGGGCTCGAAATAATCGTTCGTAAACCGAATTTAGCGTTGGTTTTCAAACGTACAACAACAATAATACTACCGATATCTAGAGGCGCGAAACTCGGCTTTTTAATTTCAACTACATACACGACGAGAAAAAACGTTACGGGCTACGCCGATTAACCGTATCGATTCGCCGATCTGTGAGCGGAATTTATACGCATGAATCCATACGGAACGGTCAACGCGATAATAACGTTTTGATGTCGATTCTCACGTCTGATTCGCCAATTATCTCGTATATAGGCAGCGCTCCTCCGATGGATCAAACACGCTGGTAATTTCTGAAATATGACTTTATAGTCATTTTGGCACATGTCTATCAATCGAACGTGGCTGAAATTAATATTCACCAAACATTTTCGACGTTCGTCGGCGGCCGGCTAGTAGTATACACTGACCCAAATATTAATGTCAACGCGTACGTGTGTATTTCAGTGAACTTCGCGTAGGTACTTATTACGTCTAACTACGTGAACTCTGTACAATTGTACGTATTAAAACGAATTGTAAACGATTATATGTGTGTGTATATATATATATATATAATTTGAAGTATAAAATATTACTTATTATGTATTAACCACAAAACAGTTAATCGCGTTTCGATTAGAAAACCAATATTACGTGAAACGAATAAATATATGAGTTTGATCTTGGTATTGTTCTTTTTTATTTATATTTGGCTATTAAAAATAAATTCTATTATAGCTCGACAATTATACGCAAAAACGAAAACGAAAAAAGAACGATTACGCGAAATTATATAAAGAAACCGGCACTAGTGACGAAAAAAATGACAAAGGAGACGAAAGGTTGGGAACGCGAGTAAGAATTAATTAAAAAAATTAAACAAACATCTCCGTCTACTATACGTATTAGACGAAAGTTCAAAATATATCTAAATAAATATTAGTTTTAAAAAATGGTTCACACGTATATATATATACGCGTCTTTGTTTTACAGTAAATTTAGTTATATGTTTTAAATTATAATAATATAAACGATCGAACGACTGAACTTTGACTAAATACCTTATGTCTACGGAAGTATATATAGGAAGGAATTCGACCATATCTAAAAATTCCGAACGCGATTAATAGTTTAAACTCAATAATGATTTATATATAATAATATATATAATATTCACGGAATATTTGGTATAACCAATAGTTTAATATTTGTCTAGAATGTTTGTCTTCTGGCGAAAATATAATATTTTCGAACCGTACCTCGTGCGCGACATTTTACAGCAAAACGAATTTATCGAGCTTTACAATCGCTATTTTAAGTAACCACAATTTCCGTTGAAGTTGTCTGGGGTTTTGAACGCTACCGGAGAATTTTCACGAAAACTATATGGTAGTTAATGATTGTTTTGTACAAAATCACATTTAAGTACCCGTATAGATCGCATTTAATTACGAACCATGTTTAAAATTACACGTTTCTTTAAAGTAAGTGGCATAAACCTATTATCCTTATCACACGTATTCACAATAGTCTTTAATAATACGAAATTCGCGTTTTCCTGAAACGATTTGTCTAAAAGACGATAGATATAAAAAAAGAAATTAGTAATAATTTTGACGTTTATAAATTATCGCAAATTTTTTTTTTTATATATAATTCGTTATAACAACACGGTTAAGTAAAATTTGCTCGAGAATTATATTGAAAAATGAAAAACGTTTTTTTTTTGGAGACTTCCCCTGGACGAGTAAATCGCATTTACGCGTACGTCAGAAATAAATAGGTCGTTGAACCGACAAGTTCCAACTTACAATGTTACTCGTACCACCATCTCCGAAAAGTGATTGTTTTTTTATTTTCATTTTAAAATGTCCGTAGTTTACTAGTTTAATAAGACGTTAGAACTACTTCGTCGAAATACGCGTGTTAAAGAAAATTACCATAAAAGAATATAATCTTTTCCCGTTGAGAAAAACCGGCGATTTTAATACATAGTAAATTTTGGAATATTTATTTATATACGTTTATGTATTAAATATTTATTTAACGACATACGACGAAGTTAGACAACATAAAAATATATTTCTCGCTACAAATAGGTTTTAGAAAGTAACACGTTTAAAAAAAAAACCGACTAATTTCACAATGAAAAATAAAGCGCGCACACGCGTTAATCCGCTTCAATTAATACGCGATTTTGGTTTTTGTTTCATCAAATGTTACAACGACCTTGCCTCTGAGATGTCCGTCATTCACTCTCTTAAACGCGTCCTTGATGTCCGCGAATTTGTAAACATTGTCGAGGGGCACGACGATTTTCTTCTCTTCGGCAAGCTGTGCCAATTCCTTTATACCGTTTTCCGCAGCCATGAAATATCCCCATCGGATCGAGTTACCCTTGAATACTGCTCCGGATAGAATGTTCGGAACGATTAGATCATACGCGTTTTTAATCATGCCGCAAAACAAGCCGTACGAATCAGTGTTGTGCAAAATGGGACTGCGGAGAGTAATAAACGCGGCCAACGACCAACACTTTAACAAAGGCGTGTAAGTACCGATGTCGTCGTATGGCACTCCTGCTGCGTCTAATATTAAGTCGTATCTGTATATATATATAAAAAAAACGACAATTATATATACTCACATCAATGAAACGTCGATAAGATAAACCAAATATAAATAGCGTTCTGTAGTGATATAGGTACACGGGCGAATTACATTTTAAAACGTTTACCCACTCCTACCAATAAATGATAGTTGATTTTAATAAGAACGTAATAATTACGCAGGTTCGTCAATTATTTGTAGCATAATATCATTTAAACAACTTTTATTGAAAATTACGCGTCTTACGAGGTACTCTAAAACACTCGTCTATTATTATTTGTTTAGAATTCTTAAAAAAAGTTTCGGACTTCTTTGTGAGTTTAGGTAAACATTTTCGTACCTAAACAAAATGATCTGTCTATGCTAAAACTATAGATTATTTTTGAAAATTGTCGCGTGTAAACATTTATGATAATAAATCGTTTATCGTTTGATTTACGTACTTTTAAATGTTTGACTAATTGTTACCTATTCAAGTAAAAAGTATACAAGACTAAGGTGGAAATATATTGATATTTTCGCGTATAATGTGAAGTGGCGAAAATATTGCGGAAATGTTTTAAAAACATATTTCGGTGTACCGATACAGATTTCAAATAATAAATATAGAAACCTAACTAAACTGATTACTTTCAGAGATCACTAACATATAGAAGATAGTATTTCTCGCGTACATTTTAATAATAAAACCGAAGCAATCTTAAAATTAAAAATCTTAAAAAAACTATACACTTATTTTGATGAACGAATTAGTTCGACTATTTGGCTATCCGTGATAAAACTTTCTGCGTAATAACTATGATTTAAACGTATTGGATTAACTATTTTTACAGTACCGTTTATTACTCACTTTCCGTATTGTTCCAACTGTTTGTGCGCGTCTTTAGATGTATAGTCTACAATGTTATCAGGCCCAAGTCCTTTCACAAGATTTATGGCGTTTGTACTGCACGTAGTAGTGACCTAAAATAACACGCGATCCTAATTAATTACCTAGCGATATTTGTGTTTATAATTTACGTTATTTCTTCATAATTAAATATAGACTCTATACCTAATAATAATCGTTAAAAAAATACGAATACCTTATATTAATATAATACAGACTCTATACCAAATAATTATCGATAAAAAATAATGCGCGTGTGTTCGTATAATATGGAAAACAATTTTACCAAGCTATTTGGTACGTTGAAACAACGTCGTTTCTAAAAAACAAAACCAGTTTACAACTAAAGTTCTACCGGGTCGAAGTGTACGATTTTTATCAATTTTAAAATATACATGTTAATAAATTCAAAAAAATTAGAACAAATAATCGATAAGGCTTTTTTACGCTTTTGGAGTGAGGTGTTTACTCATATTGCAGTGTACACTATACGAGGTCTGTCCCAAAAAGTAATCGGACCTTTCTTCATTTTTCCGCGCTGGCCTTATTCATCATCAGCCGGCTTGTGGAATCCTTCAAAGTAATCTCCATTTGACTAAACAACACGTTCCCATCGGTGCTTCAACATCCCAAAGCAATTCTGGAAGTCAGTTTTCGGAATAGCCTTCAGTGCACTCGTCGCATTTTTTTAATTGTCTCTGTGTCGTCAAATCGATGCTCTTTGAGTGGAATTTTCAATTTTGGGAACAGCCAAAAGACACAGGAGGTTACGTCGTCGGGACTGTACGGAGGCTGGCGAAGTTCAGTGATTTTGTGTTTTGCCAAAAACTATTGCACGAGGTTCGATGAATGCGTTGGCGCATTATCGTGGTGAAGAAGCCAGTCACCATTCGTTCAAAAAGGCGGCCGTTTTCTTCGCACTACGTAACACAATATTTCCAGAACTTCAACGCAGAATTCTTTGTTGATCGTCTAACCTCTTGGAGCATATTCATGGTGCATAATATCAAAAAAAAACAATTATAAAAACGCAGGTCGGATACTTTTGTGATAGACCTCGTATACGGTCATGTAGCGACATGTATAAATATAAATGGCTCTTTCCATTTTAATTCACCAGTCGTCGTTAATTAATATTAAGAACTTGATATAATATATTTATTTATTTATTTATTTATTTATTTATTGATATAAAACAGTAAAAATTTGATAACCAAGTCTTACCATACTTATTATAGTAAAGATAATAATATAATACAGTAAGATCATTCGATAACATCAAACGACCTATAATGTATAAATATATTACAATGTAATATATTTTATTAATTACAGCTATTGTTTATTAATAAACTAACGATTTTTAAAAACCATATTTCCTAATATATGTTATTTCCAAATTTATTTTAAACAAAATCTTCGAACGAGATACTCGTTTAATTAATATTATGAACGTCTAATATTGTTTCTATTACAAAAACAAATGACGAGACGTTAATTTCCGTATGGGTTCACACGCGCTCAATTAGTTTATTTTAAAATTTGGTTCGAACAACGGTTAAAATTAACTTTACAAAAATTGTATACACGTAGGAAATAGGGCGCTAACTAACGCTCGTATTTCCAAATAAAATTCAATATTATGTTCGTATAAAATCGAATTTTTATTTTTAAGTTCAAGCAGTTCACATGCCGATTGTTACCGCTGGGAAATCTACCTTCAAATCACGTTATTCGTTGCTCTGTATATTTGTTGCCCACGTCATACCTAACTTATTGTACATATTAGCTTGTATAATAAAACGAAATTATAAAACAAAATTTCAAGCGACGTTAAAAAAAATGAACGTCTAATATATTTTGAAAAAAAATAAAACGTCAATAGTACTGCAGAGTATTAATAGCCGCAAAGTATTGAATATTGTTTTACACGTAGTATTGATAATATTACATAATATAATATATGTTTAATTATTTGACTTTAAACCGGATGATAAAAACGATTTTCAAATTAAAATTGGTTATTATTTTTCGTTATATTATTATACTAAAATTGTATATTAGTGTAATCATATTTCGTATACTATAGTATATATAAATACACATCCAACATTACTAGGAAATATTAAAAAATAATATCAATTCCCCTCGAAAACGCACTACGCTTAATTATTGTTTAATCGATTCTTATTTTAGAATATACTTTGTATATATTTGTTTATATTACCAATATGTATACATATTATATCAAATGTCCAATTTACCGCGAATAGTATAAACGTAAATTTAGCTCTCGCCGTAGAAAAAACCTGTTTTAATAATTTTGCTATTCACCAGGGACTAATACCTACAATTTACTATTTTACGCACGAATTAAATACGTAGGTAAGAGTAATTCGGTTATTTTCCGCAAAAATGACCTTGGTTTCGTCGTAACCTTCATTTTTCGAGCAAATTCAGTTGGTAAATTACGCACGAGTATTAAAAACATTTCGATATTACTTCTTCCTCCCTACACACACACACACGCACATCGCACCAATTTAAATAATAACGCCCGCGCGAATATTTAAACGATCGTCGATTCGCCGTACAATTAGACGAATATCGATGAAATTTATCCAAAAACTCGGGGAAACTTATATTTATAAATTATAACCAGCGTTCGTTAAATACGCACACGACACGTGTCGATGGAATTTATTGGTTTTTCCCTCATTACCGTATCCAATGAACACGCGCGTAGTTTATGTTTTACGATACGAATGCAATTACGACGTACCTTGGCGCCCCAAGACTTCAAAAGCTGAATGGCGCAATTGCCGACACCGCCAGAACCGCCGATGACCAGCACGTTTTTGCCGGCAGCGTTCAGAACGTACAGGCCGCCGGCCACTTTCAAGGCGTTCCACACGGTCAGGCCCGTGTACAACAGGGCCGCCGCTTCCTCGTTGGACATGTGCTCGGGTTTTTTGGCCACCCGCGGGACAAAACAAAAAAGAAACAAATCCGTTACTCGTCCGACTTTTGGGTGCAGGGTCGTCGTCCCCGTTAGTACGCGTTATGGTGGCAGTGAATTCCCCCGCTGTGTTGACCGGAGAAACGTTCACGTTACCTAGGAGGTTATAAGTCGCGCGAAATTTTCAACCCCTTCCCCTCCGTTCTTATCCCTCACCTTAACTTTCGCGCGCAACCAATCACGTTCTCTGAAATTATACTTTACTTGGTTTTTGGCGACGGTCACTCGTTCGGCATGACAGCCCCGTTCATAAGGAGCCACCACTCCCATAACGACGTCGCCGATGTCGTAGTCCGCGACGTTGGCTCCTTTGGCCATCACTTCGCCGGCGAAGTCCCGTCCGAGGATCAGCGGGAACTCGACGGGCACGAACAACGACTTTTTCTTCACTTGCCGGATTTTCCCGATCAGCACTCGGCCGTAACCCTCTACGCGTAACAATCACACACCAACCAATCGTCACGACCGTTTCGAAATTCGTCGTCGTCGGATTTTTTGTTTAGTAGGTTCGCGACGGACGACGCGTGCCCGCTGCTTGGACTTACCGGCCATAAGAACGTCGATGGGATTGACGGACGATGCTCGAACGCGTACCACGACTTCGTCGGGCCCGACGGTGCCGGACGATTCCGCTTCGTTGTTCAGCCTCAAGTTCTCATACGTGCCGTACGAATCGATCTGCCACGCGGCCATCCGATACGACGGCGATTGGCCGTCGTCCGCTCCCGGAGCCGCCATCGTGGAAATGTCGTCAGTCGTTGCGAGTTTCGTCGTGTCCGCCATAACCCAACAACCGTCGTCAACCCACACACAAACTCACGTGCCAACTAACGCGGTACCCGACCGAGCGGCAGTTGTTTCACGACGATCCGATTATCCGTTCACCGTCGCCCCCTCTTACGCGTACTACGTTGCCAGATAAGCGCGCCGTAATTATCGAAAGCATACGGAAATACGCGTTGCCCAGTGTACATGAACGATATTAATTTGGAACCGACGACGCCCAGCAAGGACGACGGCCGTTCGTTTTGATTTCGAAATAATCGTTTCGGTAAAACGCTCCGGTTTTGGTCGCATGACTATAACGTGTGTATATATATTATTTATATTGTATTATATTTATATATATACGGTACAAATTTAACGCGAGTCGTTCGTTTCAGACACGACGCAAGTGGTAAAATTGCGATTTAACACTAACCACGAATAACTTAATTGCTCCGAAAATTTCGCTTATTTTGAAGTTGTGCCCGTTTATATGTTAATTTTTAGCGTCTATCACATTCGTCGTTTTGAATAGTCTACCTATAAATGTTTTTTAGACGACCGATTCGTTTTATAAATATATATAAAAAATGAACGTACGTTTGTTCTTTATGCGTTCCTAAACCAATCATCCAATTTCCACGAAATTTGGTATTTATGGGTTTTAGGGTACAGCTAGTGTATTATTTTTTGCTACGTAATATTTTTACGTAATAAATAACAAAATAAACGCGTTCGGATTTTAGACATTTAACCACCGTTATATACAGTAATAGGTTTCATTTGACAATTTATTTAAATAAAAAATGATTTTGTACCACTTAAAAATGTCGAAATATTATATATATATATATATTGAAACTCGATACATGCGTATGGGTTAAATTTTTGAAATTTATAATTACCGTTATTTTGACATTCTTACACATTTTTGTTTGAGAAAATTCAATACTAGTTCTAAAATTAGGTAAATTAAACATCGTCAAATTTGTACACATTTTTTTTATAATACTTTTTTTCCATTTCTAATTTTTATTAAAAATTATGACTTACGAGAGTGAATGAAATATAAGAGACTAATGGTTCTGCGCGCGTAATATTCAAACTTAAGAGTCCCACATTCTAAAAATGTCGGGTAGGAATATAAGGAGTGGGGGAAGTGACTGATCGGAATTATTCGTTCATTCGATTGTCAATAATTACGATGTCTGAATAGGAAGTGCACGTCTCTGTTGCGCAGCGCATTATTATCAAGTTTCTCGCTCAGGAAGTCGTGAATCCGACAGAAATTTTCGGGAGATTAACAAAACAGTTTAAGGAAGAGACCCTTTCAAGAGCTCGAATGTTTGCATGGCACAAACAATTCACAGAAGGCCGTGAGCGCGTCGAGAACGAGAGCCACGATCGCCAATCGCGCACCAGCATCACAGGCAACAACATTCGTCGTGTTCGACAACTTTTTGAAAGCGACAGATGTTTGACAGTAATAGAAATTGCAAATGAAGTCGGGATAAGTTATGGTAGCACAATTAACGCAGAATACTACTGCAAGGTTAGATTGGCATATCGACGTGAACGACGTAACTTATCCGTGAGGAATGTGATTATACTCCAAGACAATGCTCGTCCTTATACAGCAGCTCTGACCCAACAAAAATTGAAGCAACTTGGTTGAAAAACACTGGTGCATCCCCCCTATAGCCCAGACCTTTCACCCTGCGACTTTTATGTCTTTGGTCCGCTTAAAGACGGTCTGGGAGGTCAAAAATTCAACGATGACACCGAGGTCAAAGCTTATGTGCGCAATTGGCTGTTGACACGACCGACTTCATTCTATAATGACGAGATATCGAAGTTGCTGGGAAAAATATGTTTCTAAGGAGCAGGAGAGTATATAGAAAAATGACCTATAATTGTTTTCTTTTTAAAGTATAATAAAAAAATTATAAAAAATAAAGTCTCGTTTAAATTTGATTCACCCTTGTAAAAGTACATTTTTTGTACAGGATAGATTAATTACAACTAAAATACAATTTTATTTCAACAGTTGTAAATAATATTTGTTTTATTACTAGGAAGGTATCTTAATATTAAAAAAAAAAACAAAAACAAATTGATTTTGAAACGAGCCACAAAATAATCATTATATAACATTAAAAATGTTCAATTAGTTAACCTGGCATTATCTAAACTCTGTTTATCAAAAGTTATAACAATTTTACCCCTAAGATGTCCTTCTTGAACTTTCTTGTATGCATCTTTGAGGTCCACGAATTTGAACGTTTTTTCCAGAGGAACTAAAATTTTATTTTTTTCGGCTATTTGTGCTAATTCTTTGACACCGCATTCCATTGGTATAAAAGTGCCCCAACGTATCGAAGAACCTTTAAATATTGCACCGGATAATATGTTTGGGACTACTAAATCAATTGAATTCTTGACCATGCCACCTAACAACCCATATGTATCCGTATTATGTAAAATGGGACTACGAAGTGTAATAAACGAAGAACACGTCCAACCCTTTAACAAAGGCATGTAAGCACCAATTTTGTTGTACGATATCCCTGCTGCATCTAAAATTAGATCGTACCTGCATAACAAATAAAACATAGTTCATGTATATTTTGAATATATATACACACACACACCTTATTTTATAGACATAAATAAATTTTTTTTAAATTATTAATTAAAGAGTTTTTTTTTAAAAGTATTAATATTTATTTTTAAAAGTGACATTTACATAAGTACGATATATATACCAGCGAATTAAAACTGAATTCGAGGTTTGGCTAAAAACTCAATTCAATATATTAAGTAATAATAAGTAATATTTATAAACAATGTTTACATACTTCCCATAATGTTCCAATTGATTTTGTACGTTTTTATCAGTATAGTCAATAACGTTATCTGGCCCAAGTCCTTTCACTAGACTTATGGCATTCGAATGACATGTAGTAGTGACCTGAATAACAACAATCGGTTTTATAATATTACTACAGTAAAATCGTTGTAGAATATTTTTAAATAATATTGATTTATAAATGTATTCCGGCAGTAGCGTATTTATGGGGAGGTTTTAGGGGTTCCCACTCTCTTCAGACAATGTTTGAAGAAATATTTAAAATATATCAATAATGTAATTGTAGGTAGTTTGTTTATTTTGTAAATTATAATAAACAAAACAAAATATTTTAACATTTAATGGAAGTATTTCTTCAATTTCACCAATTTATTTTTATATAAAACTATAAAGTTCTAATAAAACCATTGAACGATAAATTAGCGTTTTAAAATTATTTAATTATTATAACCCCCCTCCCCAAATAAAAAGTTTATAAATACATCGTTGTATTCTGGAATCACATTTTGAAATCATTTGTCATCTCCCTCGCTTTTATCCCATCTATTTGGGGTCAGCCACCTTCGTCCTAAACTTCCATTTGGTTTAATCTCCCACATCCTCCACGCACACATCAGCAGTCCTCATATCTTCCTCGATCGTATTCACCCACTTCTTCTTTGGTCTTCCTCTTCTTCTTCTTCCTTTAACATTAATTTCCGTAACAGTTCTTACTGCTTCTGATTCTTCTCTCCTCATAACATGCCCAAACCATCTATGTCTATTCTCCTCATCTTATTCATTATCAACGCTACTCCTATGCTTTCCTTTACATATTCATTTCTTATCTTATCTTTCCTTGTCACCCCACTCATCCATCTAAGCATTCTCATTTCTGCTACACTCATTCTCAGCTCTATTTTCTTGTCTACTACCTAACATTCTGAATCATATAACATAGCTGATCTCACTACACTTTTATAAAACTTATCTTTCAACCTCATTGGGATCCTCTTATCGCACAGCACCCATTTTAAGCACAGCATAACATTTTGAAATCATTAAATTCATAATTTATCAAATTCAGTAATTGTTTAAATAACATAATTCATTAAACATCTCATAAGTAAATTGATTATATATATAAACTTGTATTAAATCAATGGTTTAACATGCGTATATATATTTGTACGCGATGTGTATCACATTAAAAGCAAATCAGTATTTGTTTCACAACTAGGATACATTACGATTTTTCCCATGTCATACAACAAGTACTTGGAAAAGTCCCAATCGAATACCATGTACAACACTTTTTACAAATTTGACATTATAGCTAATTTTCAGCCCACTTGTACATATAACAAACATGTCTAACATTGGTTTCAATATCTACACAATATATTGGACAATCATTAAATGCAAAGAATAAACATGTCACTATTACCTCAGCTCCCCAATATTTCAATAGTTGTATAGCGCAGTTACCAACACCACCGGATCCACCAATGACCAGTGTGTTTTTCTTAGCAGTATTCATAGCGTACAAACCGCCAGCAATTTTTAAAGCGCACCAAGCAGTTAAGCCTGTATACAACAAACCCGCAGCTTCTTCATTAGTAAAATGGGCCGGTTTTTTGGCTACCTAAAAAATAGTATCACACAAAATGGACTTGTTTTATATAGATATATATATATATAAGTATAATGTCGGTGTTTAAAAAACGCGTAATAAAATAAAAACGTTCACGTCGTACCAGACCTTCGGGAACTGTGACAAATTCGGCGTGGCATCCTTGATGAAAAGGGGGCACAACTCCCATAACTGTATCGCCGATGTTTAAATTGCCGCGGACGTTTACACCTTTGGCAACGATCCGTCCACAAAAGTCCCGTCCCATTGTTAACGGAAACTCGACGGATTTGTGCAGGGACGAATGTTGCGCTTGACGCACAGCACCGAGCAGCACTTGCCCAAAACCCTCTAATAAACGTCGGAACATAAACGGTTTACCACGAATTTCGATTACGACCCAATGCGCACGCCGGTCGCTTACCGGCCATGTAAACATCAAGCGGGTTGACGGACGACGCCTCGATGCGCACCAACACTTCTTCAGGCGCGGCCATGACGGGTGTCCTGGCGGTGCTGGTCAACATCAGGTCGTCGACGGAACTGTACGAATGAAGTTGCCACGCGACCATTTTGGACGGCCATGTAGCGTCGTCGGCCGTCGTCGCTGTAACGTTGTCGCCGCCGGTGCGGGCGAACGTTGTTTCGGTGAACGTACGGCGGCCATGAATCGTCCGGCCAACAAACGACGCGTCGACGGACGACAAAAACGGAAACGGTCGCCGAACGACCGAACGGACGGTGAACGTTGACGCATTGGCCATGTTTCATATTTGAATACCCGCAGCAGTCGTCGGCAATGGCCGGCTGGCTAATCGTTATCAGTGCGGTAGGAACGTTTATCGGTCGATCACTGCATGGTGGGGTGAAAAACGTACGAAAATACCGGCGGTACAATTTTTTGTTACGACCGCGTACGTTCTATCTACGGGCCGTGTTTTCGAACGTACGTTATAATATTATTGCGTTCGGTTTGAAAAAAACGATCGTCCCCCCCGTAGACGAAAACCACAATTGACTAATTGTAGAACTATCGACGTTTCTATTTGTTCTTAAGATGCATCAGTCGGTGGCGTGTTTGCAAACTTTTTTTCGGTGGAGAGTGTGTCGTAATGACGGAATCATTTTATACCGCCAATATTGTCGTATGAACTTTATAAATAGTTTAATATTAAAATTAATAAAAACGAAATCGAAGAAATATTTCCATTAAACGTTAAAATGTTTCCTTCGTTATAATTCACAAAATAAACCAACTACCCACAATTACATTATTGACACGTTTGAAATAATTCTGATCTTCAAACATTCTGTTGGGAGGGTTAAAACACCTAACACCCCCCCCCCTCACCCTTAAATACACCACCGAGATGTATTCGTTTCGTAATTAATTTTGGCGCCTTTTCTAATTGCCGAATATCGAATCGAAATGGCAAACATTTTTGTAATAGAACAACAGTTTCAATCGCGTAATTGTGAGACCCGTGTGTGTGTGTGTATGATAGCTCTTCGACAATCTCACAGTCCCAATTTTCAATCCTTTCCCCTAATTTCTAACCGCGATCCTACTATTTTGATATTTTTACACGATCGTATCAATATTACGCAACGCCGTGTTTGATTTGAAAAAAAACTCGAAGATGGTAAAAAGAAACCGAAGACGAGGGATTAAGAATTAACAGTAATAAAACGGAACGCACACAGTACCAAAAATTAACGCTTCATCGAAAACACTAGTAATTTACACAAGTCACTTTTACAATACTGATAAGTGATAATCTTCGACCAGGAAAAACAATGAACATCCAAACAATATTTGCACATAACACGTACTACGATTAGCTCTATAGCATCAAGCACAAAAAATAAGGATAATCGAATCACACTGTTACCACAAGTGTACTATGAGTACCGTTCAATTATTTGTTTACTAATCAATAACCATTATTATAAAAAAAACAACAAATTAATAAATGCATCTGGCGCTATATTTCTTATATTTTACGCAATAATACAATCGTTTAAAAAATAAAACATATGGAAAATATAAACTTTAAAGCTTACGTATTAATAAAATGGCTATAAAAATAACGTCAACAACATTATTGGTTATTTAAATATTATTAGTGTCGAGAAATAACGAATGTATCCTCAATAATAATAGTATTTAAATAATAAGGAACCATTATATCGTTACTAGTACTATACTTAGTGTAGACAATAATATAATGTTCTATAATTAACGCGTCAATTTTAGTCACAATTTATGTTTAATTACAACAAAATTATAATAGTTTGAATCTACTTAAATGGTTATTACAAAATAGTCAAAAGATCGTTTCAATTATGAGATTTCGTTTTATTGGTTGTTTGTATAAATAACCGTATGACACTAACTAAAGAATATTAAAAACAATAAATATACCGTAATTAGTTTAAGTATTACTCGATTGAATTGTTTATCGTTTTCCAACATTACATAAATAGTATACATTATTATTAAAACGAAGACCTATTATGAGTATTTTAAGGTTGTCTATTTAGTTCCTTATTTCGATATAACTTATTAAAGTTATAAGTTTTGATTAGACAGTCAGACATGCGGGTCTTTTTAAGGTTCGCCTCCAATAATAGGTTCGTCTGTTGGATAGTGTACAAAAGTTCTTAATCTCCTGGGCACAGCTCTCAATAAATTGTTATAGATGCACATTCCAATCAGCAACAACAAGAAACCCACGGGCTAGAAGGACGATATTTAAATTATTAAAAAACGACGGACATTTACTAATATTTAAATTATTACTTGAAGTGGATGAAATCCTTGCCAACCGATAGCCAATGAAAAAGTCCAAATGAAAAATGTCCGAATAGAATCTAAAACCATTCTAGTGGTTGCAGATATTTCTTTGGCGACACTTATACCAGAAAAGTTGAAATAAGCAATGCTTATTATGTTGCCTAAAAGTAAAAAACATTTTGTTAAAATATAAAGACGAATGTTTATTAGTTAATTTTTACCTATCAATGCTAACAAAATCCATTTGTTATTTATAATTTGAGTAATAGCGTCGGGAAAATCTTCGATCACACAATGACTATTTCTTTTATGGATAGGATCGTCAAATTTGATATAATAAAACGGTATTAAAAGTAAACTCATCACCAAAAATCCAAAAACACCTAAAACAAATAGAGAACAATTATTTTTGTATCTTATAATTTATTAATGCATAAATAAATTTAAACTATCGCTTTAAAACTAAAACAATACTTTGAGGATGTTTTATATTTTTATTTGCCAAATATATCTTAATTAAAATTTTTTGACAACATATTTGTTACAAAAACAATATTATATATTATAAAAACTAATTACGTTAGAATCAGTAGTACTCAGTAGATTAAAGGATCTTAACCTTTTTTACTCGATTATACGTTAATTTTTTTCTTGCCTATCATAATATTACACTTATTAGTATATATTTTAAAAATTTTAATAAAGTTCATATAATAAAATAAACACTCGATGAATTTTATGGTACAAGGATTGGGAATTCGTGGGGTAAAGGTTTAAATAGTTTATAGTGTTTTTAAATTTAAAAATCAATATTTTTAATACTAAATTTAATTGTAAAAAAACTATTTGTTTCAATTCACATTTTTTAAATAGTTTATATATTATATATCAAAGTGAGATCATTCTGTAACAGAATTAATTAATAATATAATTTTATACAAATAAAATACTGTTTTTATAAAAATATTTATAATATTTAACAATAAAAAAAATAAAAACCACATAAACAACATTTTGTTAAACTTATATTTTATAAATTATTTATTATTTAATTATTCCGGGAAGTTGACGATGGAACCCATGTTTTATGTAAGGCAGTGTATAGAAAAATACCAAGTGAAAAACATTTTTGTATGGTGTTTATACATTTAGAGAAAGTGTATAAAAGGGTGCCGAGAGGTTTTAAAGTGAGTGTTAAGGAAAAAGAATCCCAAAAACGCATATTAATGTGGTAGAAAATATGTATGAAGGAGCGTATACCAGTGTTAAAAGTATGTGTGGAGAAACTGAAGGTTTTAGGGTAAGAATAAGTATGTATCAGAGGTTGGTTTTAAGCCTTTACCTGTTTTCTGTAGTAATGGATGAAGTTATAAGTGATACAGAGGGAGGTATCATGGTGTATGTTATTTGCGGACAATATAGTGTTGGTAGAAGAAAATAGGGAGGAAGTTAATCAAAAACTTGATGTGTGGAGAGTAGCTCTGGAAGAAAAGGGGTTAAGGATTTATAGAAGACAGAGATAGATTAATAGAAGATATAAATGATGTGGGTAATTGGGTGAAGGACCAAGGTAGCCGACTCCAAATAACTAGGAAAATAAGGCAAAGAAGAAGAGCTACATTATGTCTTTGTTACATATTGCATGTTCCACAAAAAACAAATTTTTATATAATACTATACCAAATGATAATATTGAAATAAAATATACCTTCCCAGCCAACAGCTTGTAACGGCGGAATATCATTTGTAACAACATATTTCTCCTCGTACACCATTTGAGCTGCTGTTATAATCTGAGCAATTAAAATCAACGAATCACCTAGAAGTAAAATATGATAAAATCGTATTATTTTTTTATTCTATATCAAAACGTAATAATTTATTACCAATAATTATATCGTTATTAGATTTGGAACTTGATTCAGATAACAAATCTGACACACCAATTGTGGTTAATCCCATTATTATTGTAAATATGCCTAACCAATGACGTACAGATATTTCTCGTCGAACAAATATTTTCGAAAATATAGCAGTGAAGATTATTACGGCACCTAAAAATAAAATATAAAAGTTCAAATTATCAATGGTATGCATTTGACAATAACTACAACTCAATACTAAAATGTCTAGTGGCGATTGATTACCTGAGTTTCTGAAACTAACGCAGAATAATAAATGAGAAATTCGAAATATTACATACGTAATAGGTTAGCCTTAACAAAATAGGTATTCTTGATTAAAAGAAAAATAGCGACACAAAGGATTAGTATTAAGTCATAGTTCTTATAAAATACATTAACAAGTTAACATTTTTTTTATACATATTCAAGTAAAATCTCCGTAACACAAATATGATTTAATATTAAATTTGTTTTATTTGCTATTTTGTTTATTTTAATTTTGACAGAATTTTTACACATTCATAAAGATTTATGAAAATTAATATGTTTAAAATATTATGTCTAGCTTAAACATTAGTTTATATGTAAACTATAAAGTATATCAATTTTAGTTTTACTGGTACTGTTATATAATTGTAGATTAACAAAAACAATTTTATAAAAATTACTAAAA
>JAIPRN010002687.1:0-27728 GCA_025469175.1 Geopemphigus sp. TES_GeoC_2020 | reverse complement strand
TTCTGGTTTTTTTTTTTTTTTTTTTTTGGTGTAACATTGAAATAGTGAATTTGTTTTTTATATATGTATGTATGCATGTATATACATATTTAATGTAAAATAATTTACTACATTTTTAGATATTAATAATACGTATTATACGAAACAAGCGGTGTTCTAATTTTGAAATTTGTGTCTACGAAAGAACAGCGCGTTGTTCAGACGGGCCGTAGTGGAATTTAGCTTGATTTTATTCGCCCAACGTTTTCGGTTGCCCTCGTTGGCGTTGCCGCTGTCTAATGTGGCAAATAGCTCGTGACCGTACATCAGTCGATCTTTGCCGACGGTGTCGGCCACAGCGCCGACTTCGGCCACCTTGGCGCGTTTGTGTTTGAAGTAGACCACTTCAAAAGCCAGGGTGATCAACGCTATAAGCAAGCCGACCAATGTGGCTATGAAGACGCCTCCTGGAAAAATACTCGAAGTCGTATCGGCGACACGTGTTTACGGTAATAAACGCTCCGCGATTCGCACGGTTGACTGACGGCGCGCCGGTAGAGTAAAACGGGCGGGCCGAAATTTAGCGTTGGATTTAGCGGTGATCGATCGGCGCGTCGTCGGACTTTTGCCGTCCTCCGGTCGATCGTAATAATAATTACGACGGCCGAAACGCGTGTAATAAAAAATACGGAATTGTCGGAACAAAACAAAAAAAAAAAACGTCGCGCCCGTTTACGCGTTGTCGTAAGTGGTGTCGTCGAGCCGCGTAGAAATATTCGCCCGAATTTTCGTTTCGCCGATAAAAGGGATTTTTACGATAGCGTAAGTAAAAACGGCCGGCGACGTGTGGCGCTGAAGTTTCCCGGGACGTTCGCGCGAAGAATATTATTCGAACGACGAACGTGTCTGTCGGTGTATTCGTTGGCCGCTTGTGGCGATTGTGGGACGGCGGGTGTGTTTTGTTGGCTCGACGAATAGCCGGGGGAGGCGTCAAGCGCGCGCGGGGCCTTCGAACAACGGTACGAACGAGCGCCGCGTGCGTATTAATTACGGGCGCGACGCCCACGCGGGTGCTCCTCGGCCGTTTTCGTATCGGTGCCGGTTTCGATTCGTACGTTTTTCGCGAAGTCCATACACGGCGCGCCAGCTACGAACGTAACACGGATAGGCGTTTTCGAATCAATCGTTTTTCGCCGTTTCGATGCGACGGATTTTCCGGCCGCGGTAAAAACGCTTCGTCGTACGGACGCGTTCGTAAACAACCGTACGACACCCTCCACTAACCATGGACACGACCGAGTAAACGCAGAAACGTTCGTCACCTCCGGCAGCGCGCGGACGAATATCGTCGATAATAATCGGCTCGCGAAAAACGGCCACCTAACCGACCCCATTCACCACCCTAATTCGTCCGCGATATCGATAACTAATCGCGTAATATCGTTGTTACGGGGGACGTTCGACTTACCCAGACTCTCCAACGTGATTCCTTCGCTGTCGTCCGCGTTCGGGCACATGCTCACTTTGGAAGCGTTCCAATACTTGGCGTTCAACGACTCGAAGAATCGGTCCTTTTGCAAGTCCAATATCCTTGACGAATAATTAAAAAAAAAAAAAAAACCGCCGTCTCGTCATTCCGTCGGCCCGGGCGGACGCTAAACGTACTTTCTACTTATCTCCTCTTGTATGAGACTCCCTTGTTGGACGGCTATCGAATACGGCCTCTCGGCGAACGTTTCGCCCACCTCGGTCAGGTTGCAGTTGTTGTATACTTCGTACTTGATGTCCGACGAATCGTGAACCAGGGCGAATTCACCGTGCTCGCTATCCAACACCTGCGGCGGTAATAATGGCTACGGCCGACGGAAAATTGCGCGTCGTAGAGACACGCGTTGTTCCCCCGGCGTAAAGACGAATATCGCGCGGTTACGCGCCCGGTTTTTTGAAAACGAAACGACGCGACGTTTTTTTTTTATTAATTCCCGGAGGGGGGGGGATTAGTTGAGGTGTACGTCGGGTTTTTCCTAACGGTAGTTCTTTCCTGTAGTCATACACGGGCGTGTGTACTAACGATAAGTCCGGTTACTGTACCGACGCGCGAATGGTCGTGGGGTACGACAGGTGGTGGAAAAAAGGGAGAACAGGGACGACGAAAAACGGGGCCTAATGGTTGGGGCGGGCGGGGGATTCGGGAAAGTATTCGCCGTGATTCAATAACCGTCGGGGAAAAGCGATTTTCGTAGTTATCGACGACACCGACACTTTCGAAACTTGCACCCATCCCTCCCACGGGTGGTAGATTTCTTCGAGTTTTCGGTGAAAAACCGTCGGCGACGCGACCACTGTTGTCCTCGCGCGATTCGTCGGTACACATTCGCGGGAGACGAGCAGCGGATTTCGATCGTCCTAATTTGAATTTTACTCGCGTATTTCGTTTTCGTAGTGCGCGATAAACGAAACACGTCGTTAGCCCCGTAGGCTTTCTCGAAAGCGCTGGACCACGGGGCCCGACGATTTTTCGACAAGTCAGTTTTACGTATCAAATTTGGCGTCCGGTCGATATAATTTGATCGCCGACAAAAACGAATTTCTCGTAGATAAAACGTGAACGAAAATCGCTATTGTTGTTCGCGGTAGTATTTCTAAAAAAAAAAACCGCGTAAATTCGTTTTCCTCTCCCCGGGGCAGTTGGCTAGTGGGTGATATGTGAAATACGACAACGCGCCGACGGTAAGTACGTACCATTTGATAACCGACGGTTCGGTTCGGAACGGTTCCGGTTCTTTCTATGGCCGCCAGTATTTGTCCGTATTCTTCTTTGATCGGATAGTCCCAGACGCGAAAGTCTTTCCGGTTGTTCGTCTGATTCAACGCGATCTCTTTCCACACACTAGCACAAACGATTTTTTGGGGGGGAGGGGAAGAACGTTTCGTGAAACCGGTAATCGACGGTTATTATCGCGTCGAGCGTGTCTCTTGAACCACACACCGACGGGCCCGCGTAGTCCCGAAGGGACGTTTTATTAAAAACGTCGAGTATTCGGACCACCGCTGGCCATCCACAACGGTGTGACGGGGAAACGAACCAGATTCGAATCTAACGCGGACGGGGGGAGAGGAGGAGGAGGAGTATTGTTATTTCACGTTTAGAGCTTGGGACAGGACGCCGTGTACGAAACCGGTTCGTTAAATTCGAAGTTTCGTCGTGTTCTCGAAACACTTTGGCGATAAACGTTCGGGAATTACGCGGTAACGTTAACGAAATCGTACGATCCGAATAGGCGACAGCGCGCCGAATAAGGCGCGACCGATCGTTATTATTTTCGCGCGAAGAAAACTATTATAAACCCGAACGCGCGTTTAACTCTCGGCGGCCGCCGTCCGTTTGTTGCCTTGCATTGGGGGGGGGGTGTTCGCCAAGGGATTCGCCGAACGAATCGGGTCACCCGTCGCGTGCCGGCCAGCGCCGTCGTACCCGTTTTGGTGTTCCCCCACCACGCCGCCACCCATACACAACCCTGTCGAGCGCCGTCCTCGACGCTATTAAATTCGTATATACTCGCTTGTATAAAATGTCTTCGGCCATTTTCATGTTTCGAAAGAACTGATGCGCCTCGCTGTTATTAATCACCGAATAATTGATCCTGGATTGCCGAGCCAATTGCTGTAGGGACTGCACCGGTGTCTGCGGGACGGTTAGAGGCGGTCGAATGAGACGCTCGTCAACGTATTAACGCGGCGCCGTTACGGGGTTAGTCACCGTTCGGGCCCTGCCGACGTCCCCTACCCCCACCACCACCACTCACTTGCATCCGTTCGACGGTGAGGAACGCCGCCAGGTTGGCGGTGAACGTGGCCAACATGAGCACGACGAACACCCAATAGGCGGCGACCAAAACGCGGCCGCTGATGGCCTTCGGTGTTTCGCCGCCGCCTTGCGGCGTGAACGACGTCAGCGCGAACCAGAAGCTCTCCACCAGCGTGAAGTTCCTAATCGTCCGGTAAAACAGCCGCCGTCGTTATTACCGTTTTAGCACGCGACGACCGGGTACGGCCCACCTGTTCGGTACGGTACCTGAACTGTTCGTATTTGGTTTTGTTGTTTTGCGCGCTGTACGGCGAATACTTGTCCAGCAGCCAGATCATAAACGCGGTCACGGTCAGCGCGCCCACGATACTGAGCCAAACTTCCGGTTTCAGTACCGTCATGAATTTGAACAGGGTCGTCTTCCTCGACGGTTTTCTGATCACTGAAACGGTCGCCGGATACACGCGGTCGAATGGATGTTACTCGCGCTATATTGCCGACGTTTACGCACACGCCGGGGTACCGCGAGACTTGGACGCGTGCCGCGAACATTTCGGTGGGATTGGGCCCGTTCATCGCGTTACTCGGGCTCCGCGCAGTACTCTCCCATCCGGCGACGGGGAGGGGGAGGGGGAGAGTAGGAATAAAACGATTTCGTTTCGTCTCGCTATCCGCCCACGACCGCGGTTAGCGTAACCTAACCGACGACGCGACTAGACCGAACCAAATACGGCCGGTATCCGTATTCGCGTTAATAATTTGTTTACGAATCGCGAACGGGTGGAGGATTAAATACGAATATCGCGCTACACGCGTCAAACGTCGACAATTACGTTACGAACACGTTCGAGTACCGCGATTGGGAGGGTGTACACTGGGGGGGGGGCGGTACTATCGCTCGCGTTATTTTTCAACTATTTTCCCTCGCGTACGAAACGGATTTTCCGTTGCCAGCGAACGATACCAAAAAAAACGGACCTTACTTACGAATAACGCGTTTAGGCGCGAGAGAATCTCGCAGGGGCGTTTTCGAAAATTACGCTCGGTAGCCGACGCGTTAAGACGAATTATAACGACATTTACCCGAATCGCGTGCCGTGGTGGGTACAACGGGGGGCGGTCGTACGCGACCGCATCGTTAACGCGGCGTGTACGAAATCGTCGTTTCCGTGGTATCGTTATTAGTAAGCAATACGCGTTCGTCGACTCGTCCGTGTTTCGTTACCACGACGTACGAGTGGACCGCGGTTAGTAGTAGCCGTCGTTTCCCGGTAGAGGAGTTCGACCGCGTTTCCGCGTAATAATGGTAAAGCGTGATCGGGTAACGTTCGGACCGTTTCCGTCGCCGGTTAGTAGCTCGATTTCGTAGAGACGCGCGCGATCGTGTTCGACAGTTTTTTCGGCGTTTCGACGGAAATACTCGAGTAAAAATCACCAACGAACGTTTTCGCTCGCCCAATTCGGCCCGGCCAATTAAACACTCGTTATCTGCGATTCGTTTTAATGGAACGCCACCACCGTTCGTCCAATTATTTTATTCGTCTATAGCCACTACGCCCCATACCGTTCCACATTTAACGTCTAATTCGGAAATTAATCGTTTTACGATATCGGCCGATAATGCCGAGCCCTTAGCGAATCAAAAAAAAAAAAAAAACAAACACCGGCTTTAACAGTAACGTATAGTTTCGTGTACGACTTTGTATCGCTTTCGGAATTTACGTCGGTACGAAATATATAAAGTGATAAATAAGCGGCGAAAATGTTTTTTGAAAATAAAATTGAACTCGACGTCCATATATCGTGCCTATAAATTGAAAACCCGTCTATATTTCTTCTCTTATAGAAATTTGCTCGTAATATCTGATGCGAAATAAAACGTTATGTTTATACAAAATAAAATTACGAAAAATTAATAATAACTTTGTTTAAAAAAAAAAAAACGTTTTTATAAAATTGTATTACGTTCGTTTTTAATCGAGCGAATTTCGCGTTTCAAAAAATTATCGAAACAAATGAATATAAGTTTAACGTTGTGAAATCGTTAGAGCGTTCGTATTCTCGCGTAAAGTGTAATTATAGCTGTTATTTTAGTACAGTCCTTAAAAAAAAGAACGTAATTGAAGCAAAGTTCCGACTGTTGAAATAATTGATTTTCTTTCGGAGTGAATTTCTGGTAATTTAAAATTTCCCTCTTGTAATATCGCGTCGTTTTATGATACGTTTTGATAAATAAATATTTATTCGGAATAGAAAAAAAACATACCGAGACGAACGTATACGAAAATTCGAGTAAATTGTTCGTTTTTCTGTCTTTTATTATTTCGAGGGTCGAAATATGATTAAATAATAGTTTCCGAGGAATCCGATAATTTTAATAATAACGTTATTCTAGCGTTTACTTTGTACTTTTATTTATAATAATCACGCGCGTACGTTCGCGTAAGTTGCGATTTAAACGCGGACGTTCGTATTTTCGCGGACCGGCGATTTTCAAAAATCGTATCAAACGCGAACGAGAGCCGTATACCTATGGATATTCCAGTTTGTTCGAAGTATGGCGCGATAAAGTCGATTACTTCTTCTCGTTCCGATGTCATGGTCAACGAAGCTACAACGATGTCTAGTTCCTGTAACGACGCGACAAGACGAGTTGAAAAGCCGATTACGCGCGTTACCACTTACGCCTTCCACCAGTCCACCGATTAGCCCGTTCCATTTGTTGGTGGCCGGGTTTAGATGGCCGAATTTGTCCGTAACAATTAGCTCGTACTTGAAATCCATTTCTTTGGCCAGCTTCTCGATCAAGTCGACGCAGTAGCCTTTCCACGCGCCGCCCTCTTGGAACGTCCACGGGATGGCCTTTGGGCGGTAAAATCGGACGGCAATTCGCGTCAAACGACCATTATCCGAATTCGGTACAAACCTTCGCCGTGCCCACTCTAAAGAATCGACGGTTGCCCACGATTGCCGAAGCCGCGTATTTCGTGTCTAAACCTTCACGCATGGTCCACGAACCCAATTGCCGTAGCGCGCCGGTCGCGTTCGTTTGATATATCGTCGCTCGGTCGTTGTACGTCACCAAACCACTGCGAACGTCGTAATGGAATTCGTCTTTGTTTTCGTACTAACAATCGGAATAGTGCGTTATCGTCGCCACCTTTATTACGCTACGCGCCCGATATAACTACGAAAATCGTATTTTAAAAGCGTACGT
Source organism: Geopemphigus sp. TES_GeoC_2020 (assembly GCA_025469175.1). Lineage (NCBI taxonomy): Eukaryota > Metazoa > Arthropoda > Insecta > Hemiptera > Aphididae > Geopemphigus > Geopemphigus sp. TES_GeoC_2020. The sequence continues at coordinate 20,724 of JAIPRN010002687.1, read as the reverse complement.
ACGGTATTAACGATAGTCTCGATTTGCGTTTGTAGGTCCTGTAAAACGGCGTCGTCCACGTTCGCGTCGCAATCGAAATCCGGACGATTTATCGATACGCTATTTAGAAAATACAGGACGAAGTCCACCAACGTTTTGGCCCGGGCCGTTTCGTCCGCAAAACCGTTTTCCCAGAACTTCGCCAACGTTATCGCGGACGACCCGAGCTCGATCGCGGTCGTTTTGTCGGTGACGATTATCCAGGACGCTTCGTGTTTTATTAAACGCGCTCGCTGTATCTGATGGCCAAAAGAACAGACAAATACGAACGGTTTCGCGGCGAGCCGTTTGTGTTTCGCGACTAACCTTCAGCAAGTGTTCGTCCAAGTCGGTCCCGATTAGCGCCACGTGTCGAATACCGATTTTCGTGTTATTGATTTGCTCGATTTCGTTGGCGGTCAGCCGATGTAAGACAATAGCCCGCAGAGAGGATTCCCCCGAAGTCAAATAGGCGATCGCTTGGTCGGCGTCTGGTAAATAAATCGAGCGGACGTTGACGGCCGCCGAACAATGTGCGCGCGAACGGGTTTACCTTTTTTATTGGCGAACACGAACGTCACTTCCTTAGTGATATTCAACCACGCGACGTAGGATTCGATCAACCGCATCGCCGGTCGGATGTACGAAAAGTCGGCGCGGAAATAGGCGATGGCGTTGGCCCTGCTGATCTTCCAGCACGGTACGCACCAGGGCTTTAGGAGATCAACGGCGGCTACTATGTGACCGGACGTATCGCAAACTGTTTTGAAATATCGCAAAATGGCGCGTTAACCGTCGGCAATCGCGTCGTTCGTGACGGGCGCCCTCGTACGTTTTCGGGCGGACGATAATTGTAAAACGAAATCCCCGCCTCGTCGTTACGTACAACCGCCGGTTTTTTTAATAACCGACGGCTGTGTTCGAACGTACGGCATATATGACGCGCGGGCGCGCTTTTTTTTTATCGTCTACGCGCCGAGCTTACGTCCGTTTTTTAATCTATCCGCGACGTAACGTACGGTTACGCTACTAGTACGTACATTTGTCGGCGATATTGTACGGCGGCGGTTCGTTGAAGACGGGCACGATTGATACACCGCCGGCGACGTTCGATAGCGACGACTGCAGTTGGCCAAAGTCCGTGTCGTTTTCGTTTTCAGTTAACACGCCTGCAACACCGGGGAACTACGCGTATTCAAATCGTCTAAAAAAAACAAACAAAAGCCGAGCGCGCCTTCTACTTTTCCCCGGGAGTTTGCCAGGGCCGTGAGCGGAAACCGTCGAAGTAGACGCGCGTAAATCACGGCGTAAGTCCCGTGGCGGGACGCGTTCGCTTTCTTCGTAAAAATAACGGCGCCATATTTTAGCGCCACGTCTATTATTCCACGATCTAACGTTACCGTTAATGTACACCGCACGCGTCCAATCATTACGGGCGTATCGTTTGTAAATTGATTCCGTTTAATTGAACGCCGTTAATTATTGGCATTTAGACAAGCCAATGTTCGTATCACGCTAATTGTCCGCACAATGATTAAGCGTTACACTGGTCTCGCCGATTCGGCCTCCTCTATAGGCCACTTAAAATCGTTATTCGCCAATAAATACGCTCCGCGCGTATTCGCAAATATTACGTACGCCCGTTCTCTTAAGTATCGTAAATATTAAATTCACGCCCCAGCCTTACGACCACTTTTGACACGTGTTTGTTCTTCGTCTACCGTACACGGATATAATAACATAATTTCGGTAACGATTAAATATCGATCGATTCCAGTCGATTACGTATCGTTCATTTTCGATAAAAGAAATAATCCTCCACGTGGATATTTAATTAAACGATTAAACACTGGAGAATAGTACTTAAACGAAACGCGAAATATAACGGAATTGTTTTATTACCTATATCGGCGGACGGGCGCGCGGGACGTGTAAACACGCGTAACGTATTTGAACGGCGTGTCCGTTAAATCGCGCGAAATTCGTCTAAAAAAATTACTAATATTTACGACGCGTTTTCGTCGGGGCGAAATTGTCGAAATGTTTGCGTAGAAGAAATTCGTCGTTTGTTTGCCTACGAAATGTAGCAATAGGAAACGAGTATACGTCTAATAATGTACGATAGTTCAACGCGTTTAATTTCGTTATTAGGTAGTTGTGTAGAAGGGATACGTAAAAATAAGGTACGTATATTATTTATTTATACAGCGTTATACAACGTTATTTGTGGGTTACTTCTAGAGAGAACATACCGCTTCGTTCTAAATGGGTTCAAATATAGGCGTTGTTCCAATTACTTCGTTCGTAGTAACGTATTTAGTTAAGAATTCGAGAAACGAGTAAATTATTATTAAGTATTAAAATTGATCGCGGTATCGCGAAAAAAAGGAAAATACTCGAAACGTTTAAACGCCGAAAATTGAGAAACGTCGCGTTTATAAAACATACGCGCTTAAGTACGTAAGACGGAAACGGTGGGAAATTGGGGGGGAAAATTAAAAACGGAAGTACGTTACGGCGTATGGGCGAAAAGCGCGTTTTCTCGAACCCGCAGGCGACGAACGTAAACGAGAAACGACGAATTCGGAACAATAATGGCGTCAGCGGGGCGAACGCGCGCCACGACATCCGGGAAACTGTGGTTATTAAAAATAATCCGGGACCCGATGTGACCGGGCGCTTCGCTTAGACGATATCGTTACAGTGGCGCGATGCGGGCCGCCCGTAGGTATAAACGGCGGCGGCGGTGTAGCGGTGTAGCGTCATCTCGTGTGACGGATACGAACGTTAATTTTTTTGTTTCCGGGACGACTACGCGGAGAAACGTTTGCCGCCACGATTGAACGGCGCGAGACGTTAGCGTGTTTTCGTACCGACGCGAAACGTCTACCGCTCCTCCGCTCTTAGGCAACCAACATACCCCGTGATCGCGTCCGGTAAGCGTTCCGAAGTGAACGTACGTACGCCTTAAATACGCTTTCGTCCGTAGGCGGAATTTTCGAAAAATCTCACCGATTCGAGGAACGTCGGCACCGTTTGTGTACGCCGCGAGCAGAATGACGAAACACCACGCCCCGGCGGCTATCATCGTCGCGGGCGCCTCGGCCGACGCCATGGAACTAAACGCGAAAACTACGAGTTTCCTACGTACGGTTAGCGTGCGGTGGTCCGCCAATTAACCGTAATTGGGTACCGTACGCGATATTAAATAATTCACGAAAACGTCGCGTCCTCGTTATAATAATATCGCCGCTATTATCGACTCTTTTTGTCCGACAAAAGCGGCGTACGCTACATTATTCAACGGATTATTATTATTCGTGCGTATAATCGCGCGCGTCGTCGTCGTCGTCGTCGTAGGTGGTGGCGGAGGGGGCCATTTCGGTCGATTAAAAATACTTAAAAAAGCGTACGTAACGACCGTTACCGTGGGACGCGAACGAAAAACAAACGACCCGCCCGAAAACGAACGGGGCGGATATTGTTACGACCGGGCTGATCGAATACGTACGTGGAACGAACGTAATAATCCTAGACGTCGAAGCTTATTATCGATATCGGTGCCGCGGAAAATATCGTAAATCGCGATCACGAACGTATGTTGTAGGGCGAAGGAACGCGGATTGTGTAACGCGCGAGCCCGCCAATGGCCGAGTACCGAGTCTATATACGCCGAACAGACGATTTTACGCTATATTCGCCCGGGTCTTCTCTGACGATTTCGGTTTCACACGTACGTTCGTCTTTATTCCGTCCGCGGAGCGCTATTTACGATATTTTTAATTACGGACGGCGATCAAATCCTTATCGAACTCGGTATTTCCGTAGCGCCACCAAACACCGTACACCGTGTACACGCGCACACGCGCAAACGTACCACTCGTTGTTGAGACCGAAACGAATTCTCGTTATTATAAAAGTTTAATTTTAACCGATTAGTTTCGGCGCGTTGGACAGTCGTCGAAGAATACACCGCGCCACGCATTTTACCGCGTGAAACTCTCGTAAGACGCCTACGCCGCCGTACGCAGGAAAACAACGGGACAAAGTTTCGGATTATTTAACTGCGAGGCGCGAACTTGAGTTCGTTTTACGCGTTTAAAAAACGACGAGTTTAACTTTTAAACTCCTTAGTAATAACACACGTTTCGTTCACTTAAGTTACACGGTTATGAGCGAACGTTTACGGCTTAAATCGGCGTTGACAATAAATTGAAAGGGATTTTTAATTAATTTCGTTTAACCCTTAGGAGAATGTTGTGACATTCGCCGTATTTTAAGAAGAGTAGAAACGCGCTTGCCTCGTGTCGTCTACAATTTACATTCTACAACGTTATTAAACGGCGTACTTCGCTTCACGACGATTTTAATGGAAAATATTTAACTCGATTCGGTTTTAATATAACTGGGAAGACGCGCGTATGTGTTAAAATCGTCGTGTCGTTTAAATGACAAAAAAAAAACAAACCCTCGCGGATACAATTATAAACCGTTGTGTTCATTTAACGTTCTATCGAAAACTTTATGGATTTTTTTTACGTTTCGAATCCCTTTGAACGTATTAGTTCGCTCGTGCCGAAGGTTTTACAACAGTCGTTGATACTTAATAAAGGTTCAAACTTATAATTCTCGACATTATTATTATTACGAACGAGTATGGTTATGATACGCGCGTTGTAATTTTTGAACCTTATTGGAACGCGATAACGGAATTACGTGCATTTACCGCGCCCTACTACCCAAACGAGCGTATAATAGCGTTTGTTTTTATAATTTTCTTCGTGTAGATTTATTTAAACAAATTGTGTACTACCCACCTAACGGGTTTTTAAATTTAATTATACGCGAATTAAACTCTTTGGCTTTTCAAGGGAAATAAATTTTCAAGAAAAAACTTCGAGTTACATTCCAAGTACTATATATATATATTATATATACGCGCGTATTTAAGTAACGAAAGCGTTATTGTAGTTAAAGTGGTTACATACATGATATACTAAATTAGCCTGTTGACACAAAGGCCATTTAGGGTGTAATCAATTAATCGTGTATAGCTATCAGTCGCGTAATTAAGGTTTGGTATTGTGTGGTGGGAAGGGAATGTACATATTTTTATACACACGTGCGTTAGCGCGTGCACACACACACACACATACACAAACATTCCGTGTAAGCGTATTTATATAAATTTATAAACGCGTACCCGTTCTATAAATTAAACAGTCGGCGCTAATATATTATAGCGAAATATTTATGGCGAGCGTGGTTTTATAATTCGTTAAAATTTCTAGACGTTTCATTCGTATTCCGTTTATAGGTAATCGCTATATTTACTATATTTATCACATAGGCTAATTGATTCTACGTACTGTTTTATTTATTATCCGCGAAAGTACGAAATATTTGTCACGGATAATGCGCGCGCGCGCCTAGCGTATTTCACTATTCTTAGCATTATCTGGGCAATCGTAAATAATTGTTATTCTATTTACGCTATTCTACGCGTACGAGTGTGTCTACGAAAACGTAATTATAAACGAATATAAAAAAAAAAAAATTAGAACGACGAAATATATAATTTCCCTTTATGAAACGTTAAAATATCGAATTTTTCGAATAGACGGGGTAAAATTAAATAACGTTTATTTATTTCAATCGTAACATAATACGTGGCCGCGTAAAGTTAACGAAGAATTCTTTCGTCGATTCGACGGTAAGATTAAACGCAACATTTTGCCGAGGTACGGGCGTAACGAGGGAGCTTTTGGACATACCGACGGAAAGTTACTACCAAGTCGTAACGTTTCGGCGTCCTTAAAACTCGTCGGCGCGCGCAAACGGTCCGACCGGGCGTAGGGCTGACGCGAAAAATCGTATCGGCCGTTAAACGAAAACTAACGGTTACCTGCTACTACGTTGAACAATATCCGAGGTAAGAAAAGCGCGACCTATCTACCCCGTCTAACCGACATACCGCCATACATTATGTACCGGTGTCCGTTACCGGTTACCGGTTTATGCGCGTTCTCAATATTATAATACCGTTACCGAAATAATTGACGGCGATAAAACCTATTGTTGTTGCTAATATACATTGTGCGCATTGTCCGATTCCACGGGCGGACGTCTATGAAGGAAATCCATTGCCGGTGTATGCGGTGTGTAGCCCGGGTAATGGAAATGCGGTGTACATTTACGCCGAGGACAAGATAAGATGGGTTTAGTGACCTATTTGTCATAGACGGTTTCGACCCCGGCCAAAGCCAGTGGCTACGTTTTATGTGTACCGACGGGTCCGCGCCGTTATCGAAATGTATACCGTTTGTGGAAAAAGTACGTGGTCGGGTTCGAGTTTTGCGCGGGTGTTCACGGTGAATTGACTACTCGAATCGAGTAACCGGAAGAATACGTCGAATTATAATATACACGTACGTAGAATATCAAATATTTTTCGTAGCCGTACGTCGCGCGGCATATATATTTAACTCGTATTCGCGACGTAATATAGAAACGTAAGTACGCCGTACGGGTAATTGACGCGAAACGTTTTATTTCTCGTGTAGAGCGCCTACCTAATTCGAATATTCGGTGTACGAAAAACGTACGGGCGGCGGGCGTTTACGGATGTGTGTCGGTTCCCGTAGGGGTCGGTTCATTTAGTCATTCATTATTCTAAATTCGAAAGCGGGATAGTCAACCGTAAAACGTTCGGGAAACCGATTCTGAGCGAAACCTTAATCGAACGTGGACGACGTGTCGGGCAGGTTCGGGATATAGTTTCGGTTCTTTTGCCCGCGAAATTACTATACGCGTCGATTGGGAATTTGACTTTTGACGACGTACGTTTCGTATAAACGGTAATATTGCGTACGATAACGTCACCGTGGGGGCGAGGGGGAAAATTCGTACTTATGTTCCGCGGACACGGTACCGGCGAAGAAACAGCGCGGACGAAATACGAAATTAGTCGATCGCCGGCGCGTTAATTATGTCGTGTACGAAGCGACGTAATATTCGATTTTCGAACGCGTCAATAAACCTACGGTAATATTTTGCCATGTAATCGCGCCGGAACGAAGCGTTTTTATTTCAGGTAGCCGGCAAATTCGGAACATCGGACGGAGGTTTAAACATACGCGTGTATTTAATAATAAAACGGGAAAAACGCCCGCGTATAAACCGGTAATACGAATTTATTCGAAACTTACGACGCTCCTAGGATAAAAATAATCGTCTCTGGACGACAACCGACATTCTATACGTAAGACGGACTTGGTTTCGAATAGTTTATCGTGATCTCCACCGTCGTTTATAATATATACGCGACCCGGGTCGCGTTAAATTTTTCAACTACGATTAATATATATATATATATATTACGTTATACAGGTTTTTTGGTTAATACGGGCGCGGTGGTATTACGTCGTTACCCGAGAACGTTCGGATTATACGGGTTTTTCGTTCCCCCGTTTTATTTTTTATCGAGATTTAAACGATTTTTTTCCGTAGGTGTCGAGGGCTCGAGTTAATTCGGGCGCAAAGCCTTTCGGGGCATCGAAACCGCGTGTTTTTCGGAAATTTAAACGGGATAAAATGGTTTCATCGGCGGCGACGAGGGTTCCCGCGGCGTTTTCGGCGGTAGTACACGAACGGCGCTCTATTGGTCGTCGTTTTCACTAACGTGGACCGTCCGGCTGAATCTACGGTTCGTCTTCTGTGTTTCGACGTGGGCACCTTTGGCGCGGGACCGCCGTTGGGCCATCGGCGTCGAGCTGGATGGTAACGTTACACGTGTAAAATGTACACGCGCGTACGGCCGTCGCCGTTACGTGAGTTTGCCGATCGTGTCGCACGGGTAATTGGACGAGAATGACTTCGGGAGGTGCGACAAGAATGCGACGTACGGACGCGGCGTGTACGATGGTCAGCGAACGTCGATTGAAGAACAACCGTGCGTACGGCGCGCGCTAGAAATATTATTCGTGACGACGACTCTCGCGTGTTTAATCGACACGCGGACACGGACAATGACGTCGAGACTGGCGTGGCTGTCAAACCGTGTACTAATAGGGGGAAACCCCCTCGAAAATTTTTAGGAAAAATCAATTTCTTACGAGACGTATAATAACGAAAAACTAAAATATTTTCAAACTTTAATACCCGTTATAATATAACGTGTTCGTTAAAAACGAATGATCTATTAAAGTTTATAACGTGTCTGGTTTCGTTAGGATCGTCCGCTTTTATTTATTTAAATACTAACCTCCCCCCTTCCCCGGAAATTCAGGTCTAAGTACTGCCGGCCGTTTTTCGAAAAATCGTCGACGCGGTGAAATGGCTTTGACGAGACCACCGGTGCCGGTTAGTCCCTCGTGAGCCATATTGTTCGCGAGTTCGACGACCGTTTTTTTTGTTTTGTTTTTTTAATATTTCCGAGCGGGGCCGACCGTCCGAGTTAAAACGGACTTTATTCCTTCTCGACGTTCGCTTACGAATCACTTCGCCGGGCCGGGTCGCGCTAATTGTGTACAACTGGCGCGTTTAATACGCGAACGCCGTTACACGGGTGCACCCACCCGCCCGTTTTGGGCGACGCGACTAATTATTTTACGCCGACGTTCAAATTTCTATTCGCGTCGCCAGTGTCGATTTCGTAATTAGAGGACCGCCGCCACGCGGATTAAAGAGAAACGCGTGGAAAAAAGCTAGGGCCCACCCTCCCTCTTATTTCGAGCACTAACCTATAGCAGTATACGTAGGTAACGCGAACACGAAATACAGTTTTGGCCCGGGGAGCAATCTATTTGATTATCGAGAACTATATATATATAAAAGACCTAAATCGCGTTTAGGCCGCCAACGAATGTCGACGTCAAAAAAAGAAAAAAAAACGCAACGTTATTAGATTATACGAAGAAAGTAATGGCCTTTGGGTATTACACTGGCGACAAAGAAAGCGTAAACGCGTATTTCGAACACTTTCTACGTTCGTCTATATTGATATTTTCATACAGCGTGATTGTTTCGCGTCTTTTGACAACACGCGCTTTTGTCATAAAAATGACAATAGGTATAACTTTTCTATTAGTCGAAAGTACATTTTTTTCGCATTACACGATTGTATATACGTTAACGCTTTAATTTTACGTTTTTAATTGGATTTCGTTTTGGATTGATTACGAAAAGTCGCTAGAATTTCGACGATTTGTTGTTCGATCGAATTGTAGGCAATTAAAGGCGCGAGTAGTTAATTTAATTCGTACGGACGTTTCGTGCGATCGATAGCGTCCGTAATACGTTTTAAGACGTTGGAAATATAAAAACGACAAATCCGGTTTAGGAAATTTACTAACGAAAATATCGATAAGAGTACGAAAAGAAAATCGGGGCGTTTAATTCCAATTTAATTGGCGATAACGAATTTTCGCTCGGGGTATCCGTAACACTAATATAGTTTTTTTTTTAACGTCGACGTTTACCAAATAATACGCCAATGGTTTCTGCGGACATTACGTATTGACATTTACGCGAAAACCTACCGTTAACGTTTTCCATAAAATTGTAGCCGCCGTAACGTACGTGAATCGATAAAATGTTCCGCGTTTTGCGCGTACTACGATAATAATTGTACCGTTTTTCTATTTTGGGCTAGTTGGGTTCGAAACGCGTTCTTTCGACGCGTTATGTTTTCTATACCCTATTTACGGTTAAACGACGATTTTAAACCGCGGTTATTCGTTTGTCGAACATTATGCGAACAACTTTGTGTCGACATAGGCGAGAATCCTCTATTTTCGCGTGCTTTTAATTGATTTCGAAACGCTTGTTAAATCGACGACGACACTGTACAACGTTATAGGATTCGAAAACATTTTAACTCGCGCGGTGAAAATGTAAATTGATCGAATTTACCGGTCGCGGGTACGGTCGAATTTAGGTATTTAAATTAGTCGGTTTCCAACGGACCGGAATTTGGCGATACGTCTATGTACGTATGGGCCACAGTCCGACGAACGAATTATAAATAAACGATTCGTTCGATTTCAGTTTTCGAATTGTAGTAAAAAATAATAAAAGGTTAAAAAAGCGAAAGTTTATAATTTATTCGCGAGTATAAAAATCAATCGAGCCGAAAGTCGAAAAAACGGGTAATTTCGAATAACAATTATAGGTATTGTACGAAATCAATTATAATTTTTTTGAACTTTAACGAACGTCGTTTTAAAGTGTTCGTAAAACAAAGTCGATTTTTTCGTAAAGCTCAATTACATTTATTTAGCCGAATTTCGGGTACGCGATAAGTTGAAAATTAATTTGCGAAAGACGTACGAAAAACACGAACCACCGAAAATGTTAAAAAGTTCGACGCAACAAATAACGCGAAAGAATTTTTATTAAACGTACGTTCACAAATTCGCTTTTTATTTCTATATACGTGATGTTGTAGTTTTATGATATACACTTAAATAGTTTACGAATTTCCCGTTTTTAATAATTGTCCGCGTCTCTTGGAACCGGCGGGATACACACATTTTATTTCGATATACGACTCTGGTTTTCCGTACAGTCGTCTCGAAATTAGCGTTCGTACACGCGACACTATTATTATCGGATATATTTTTTTCAAGTCGCATTTGCGACGTTCGCGGCGTTTCACGTTCACGGCTTCGTGTATGTTTACCGCTACGAATTTATATCTGGTATTTAACAACGACCGGCGCCGTTTATTGTTGTTCATTATTTCCCATCGTGTTTATACAAATAACGGACGGGTTCGATTTTCCTTAAAAACTCGCCGGATTATTTAACTTTCGTTTTGTTATTAAGGCGACGAGAAAGTTTGTTCGTCAGGGCCCATCGAGAGGTAATAAAAAAGTTCTCTAATGTCGGTAAATGATCAAACGTACCAATTTCGTCTTCGTTAAACGCTTGTAAAAAAGTTCCACAAATTATCGAATTTTTTCTTTTAGAAACAGTATAAAACTCCGTCGACTTTTTTCCCCGGCGAAAAAACGCGCGGCGTCCTCGTTTGTGAACGTGTACAATTCGACCTCAAATTCTCGTATCAGCCGGGGAAACTACTTACGTCAAACTGGTTAGCGCGCGAACGTTTTTTTTCTTCTTTCGTTTATTTCCGAAGAAATTCGCGGAAACTATTACCCGTCGCGTCTCGTACCATTATTATCGTGTACACCTTATCCACGTGGTCGCGTAAACGTACGTAACCGTACGCGGAAAAACGACGACAACGATCAAATAATTATCGGGCTAATCAATTAAATCGATTAAACGTCGCGCTTAGTTTATACGTAACGGTATAGACCGTTTGGCTAGGGGGTGGACACCTTAGACTATATTCGGCGCTTATATCAATATAGACGTGGCGTTTGACGGTTGGAAAATGTTCGCGTATTTGGTGCCGCGCGTATCGCCGCGTCGTGTGCCGTAAATGTTCCGGTTAGTTCGGTATAACGTAATTACGTACTTACGAGTGGCGTCGTCGCGACCGTACGGTTTTTGTACCGCGCGGGTTCTTGTCTCGCCCGAATTGTGTCGTCGAAGCGTAATACCCGCGCAACTCGCCGGCCCCATCGGGAGTGGGGAGGGGGGGAATTCGCCATCAAGCGCGGGTACATTCTATAGCCGTACGTTAAAACGCCGCCCCCCCCACATATTCACGAAAACTACCGGGCATTTTGAAAAACGACCGTCCTAACATTCGTTCGGCATTCGTTTCGTCACGAATACACGAATTTCCGGAACACCTTTGGCGCGTCGATGGTTTCAAAGCGTGCACCGAGAGACGAATACATAATCGATCACCCGATATAGCTAAAGGGACAAACGAACTCTAAATAAAAGTCGCTATTACGGTAAATGTTCGTACGTACTTCTTATACCCTTTTCTAATCGTCCGTGATTTTAGCGAAACGAAAAACGCGATCGTAAATTCGTAATAGCGCAGGTAATAGTATCGAGAGCGTGGGATTCGATCGTTCGCTTTGTTCGATCGACGAACGAACTATAAAATTTTTTAAATTCTTAAATCGGAATGAAATTACGTCGTTATATTTCGCGATTGATTAGTGCGCGTTAAATTTAACGAAACAGTCGACGCGCCATAAATTGTAAACAAACTTACGAGCGCGACGAGATTTCGACGTTCAATGTAAACAATTACGTTAAATAAATTTAGCGGTATCGCGACGGACGAAACGTATTCGCGCGCACGATAATATTGGCTATAGTTTTTTTTTTTTCAGGGAGTTCGATAAAAACGTACAAAGTGCTCGATTATCGAACATTTTGTATGTATATATATATACACCTCGTGACCAAGTACGGCCATTCCGGACATCGTTAGTTGTACATAGGACGGAAAACAAAACTACTTTTCTACGAAAATATAAAAAGTACAGCCGCGCGCGCGTATGAATAGCGTTTTAACCGAATCATCCGCGCATAAATAGGCGAATAATATTACGTATTCTATTCTGAGCGCTGTTTACGTTGTATTAAGTATTCAGTTTGTCCTTCACCGCCGTCGAGGCGAGGCGCGACGCCGGGGTAAACGATAAAATTGATTTAAAGAACGATTAAACGTAAACAACACGCGCGCTGGCTGTACCGAAAATTGTTAAGTATTGTTACGGAAATACGCGGAACGGGCAAAAACGGAATTTACGAAACGCGTTTCGTCCGAACGTCCCGCGATTCCGTTCCCGAAAATGTTATTTGTTTTCCGAATTAAATTCTCTATCCACTCCCGATAGGAATTTCGTCGCGCCGCTGTAACGTTTTCATTCGATGAAAACGTTTAGGCGTATTAACTGTAAACTACGAGCATAGGAGTCGTTTTCGATTAATCGAAAGTAATCGGATAATCGTTCGTTATTTCGGTAAACGAATATTTTATTAAAACAAATAGAAAAGTACGATTTAATGTACGAGGAGTGAACGTCAATAATAATAATAATAATAATACGTGACGTAAATTAATTTAAAGACGCCAAATATTCGTTTACCTCGTGTTTTCTGCGAAGTAAATTCTATTGACGTTCGTTCGAAAATCGTAATTCGCGCAACGCAATATCCGATTCGGCGAAACTTTCATCGACGACGGATTGTATCGCAATCCGTTCGTTGTTTGGCATTCGGAAAATACGCTTCCCGCGGTACGATTAGTAGCGTTTTCGGAATAGCCGGCCATATTTCACAGCGTGGCCCGAATCGTGTTCGCCCGAACCGTCCGAATAGGTTTTCCGTGCGGCTTTATCGCGAAACGTCACGAAAACGACGTTCTTCCGTACGCGCGTACCCGTCGAATTTCCGATTTCGTCGCGTTCGGGGAAAAAATGTGCGGACCGTCACGACGTCGCGATCGCGGGCCAACCAGGCGAAACACCGGCGGCGGGGGCATTCGCAGTACCCGCGGGTCTCGGTCTTTCCGTCTACACCCCCGTCATCCCTTCAATGTTTGTCGACGACCGACCGTCTCGTAACCGAGACACTCTTTTATATTTTCACGTCCAGAAAAAAATCCCGTACGACGACAACCCGACGCGTTATTATCCATCGAGTGCGCGCGCACACACACACACACACATATATACCCGTCGCTCATCGACGACCGAGTTTCGCGCATATTTATCGTTACGGAAGTGGAAGAGTACTACGCTCGAACGGTGTGGTCACTACGGCGGGTTTAATCAGGGACACTGTGGTGGTGGTCGTCATCGTCGTCGGCCGTCGGCGGGACACGAGCGCGGGGGCGGGCGCGCACACACACACGCGCGCATATTTACGCATACACGGATGGCGAGGCAGGGACGGCGACGGTGGGCGAGGGACTTGATGTTTCCGGTACAGTGTTCCCGATGGAACGAGCGGTGTAGGCGACGGCTGCTGTTACCCGCGTGTGTATGTACACCGTGTGCCGCCGCCGCCGCCGCCGCCGCCGCCGCTGCCGCCGTGTGGTACTGCTGCGGTGGTGCACCGTCGTCGTCGCGCGTCGCCAGTTTTTCCGCAGCTCTCGGGCCGTTCGTTCGTCGGCTATCACCGGTCCACTCCGTATCTCGGAGCGTAACGCCGCTCTCCCTCGCGAAATTACGCCGGGCGCGTTTTCATCGTTACCGCCGTCGTCATTATTATTGATATCGCCGGCAGTTCTCTTTCGCTTTCGACTCTCGATCGCGCGCGTGATTTCGTCTTTTCATTCCACCCCCGACCACCCGAATCCCTTCCCCTTCCCCCAAAAAACCCCCACCTACCCACTACCGACACCACTTTACACCCCCCACACACCCCACCCCTAGCAACGAAAAATCCACGCGACGCTCGTCGCTCGACGCCGGTAGTGTGCCGCCGTCGTGATGTGTCCGGAATAAAGCGGACATCCGGTGGAGGTGAAGGAAGAACACAAGGAGGACGACGACGACGACAATGACGTCGTGCCGTATCGTTACGGTGACGCTGCACCAGTTGTTGCTGTTGTTAATGTTTCGTCGGGCGGCCGTCGCTGACAATTTAGGTACACATTATTGCTAACTTAGACGCGCGCCGGGCCTTTGGCCATTTCGAATTTCGGCGACGCGCCGTCAGAATTTCGTTGTTCTTGTTGTCTCGCGTGTATGTATTGTACGGTGGACGACGGTTAGGGGGGGACGGACGGAATTCCGAAAACTTGTCCACGGGGTCGCGCCCAATGGGTTTTCCAATACGATCGGCGTCGGCTAATTTAGTTCGATTATTACTATTACTTTAGCGAGTGTTGACAACAACTTCGGAAAAGTACGAAATATCGCCGTATACCGTGACACGTTCGACAAACCGTTTATGTATCCGACGGATAAATCGGCGCGTTGTCGACGAGAAATGTCGTACATTATACACACACGTACACAAACGCGTATTTTTACGGTCAAGAATGTCTTTCGTCCGTCCTCGCGGAACCCAAACGAAATCCGCAATTTCGTTTTAACCCTAAAACAGTTCGATAGCTTTAATTCCGATTAATATTCGTAAAATTAAGGAATTTCGAGAACGTACTTAGATACGTCGAAATAAAAGTTTCGCGATAATTTATAATAAAAACAAAAAAAAAAAAACACAAAAGCTACGCCACGTTACGCGACAATAAACTATTAATAGTTTTCGTTATTATTTTTAACTCCCGAGAGCGGAACTACGCGGACGTTTCGAGCGCGCTAAAAATTATCGTCGGCCTCTTCTCAAATATTCGCTTATTTTACGGTTCGCGGGAGGGCGAATTATGTAAATATTTTCCTACTCGGGATATTTTTATTCGGTATTTTTTAAACGTTTTACAAATGGGGCCCCGGTGTTATATTCTTAAATAGTCCGTGATAAATTTCGAACGGATTACGTCATATACGTGTTACGAAAAACCAAATCGAAATATCGCGATATATATTAGCCGGTCGGCGTTTTGTTTGGGTTTTAGGTAATGTCCAGGATTCTTCCGTATTTCTTTCGAACGCGTTAATTACACGCGCGTAAATGTTGCTTCATATCTAACGGGTAATATAAATAAAACCGTTGACGGGCGGGCGAACACACTGGTCCGCGGGTCCGTTAGAAAGCGGCGAAGATAACGACGCGAATTTCGCTCTTCCTTCGTACACGGGTCGAGGTCGAATAAACGGCGAACGAAACGGCGCGGGATAATCGTACGTGAATAACCCGAGGTCGGCAGGGACGACCGTCGAAAATGGTACGCCGATTTTATTAGCCAAACAACCGTGGGCCGTACGCGTTATTACCGACTGTCGGTCGCGTAATTATGTGTACGTAGATTCCGTAGCGGGGTCGAGACCGTATGGTAATTGATATCCGATAACGATTAATAACGTCCCCGCGGAGAACGGGCGGTCTCCCCGGTACGCGTCTACGATTTCAAAGCGAAAATGAGTCCGTTTTGTTTATTTGTAGAACAGATTCGGCGCGGTAGTGCTGCACGTTGACGCGTCGCGTCAACGTCGAGATCCCGCCGATGGAATATCCCGGCGACGGTCGCTGCACACCCGGATAACGTTATCGTCGGTTCTAATAATAGATCGATTAGTTCCAATAGTAATCGCGCGGTCCGTGGTTGGTGTTCGGTCTTACGAACGTCGCGAAATTTGCGACGTCACGTACTTTGTCACGGTACGTACGTCGCCCGAGTGGGGAGCTGCGTGGTGTGGGGACGCGGGGAGGGCGTACGAATTAACGCGGGCGCGAGTAATTATCGAACGCGGGCGTAAACGGGTAAAAAAAATCGCGCGGTATTACGACGGCCGCGGTGACGATATTATTTATTTATTACGGGTACCCTTACGTCGTCGGGGTTTTAGTTTTATTAATAAATTCGTACGAGCGAGTCGGCCGAAACGGTGGTAATCGTTAAATTTAATCGCGCCTCGAAATTTTGCCCGAACGTTTTCGTATAGTTAAGAGTTGTCGCGTGCCCCGGGGCAAAAGTTCGCGTAATAATGAGGACGCAAAAATTTCTCGCGCGCGAACCGATAAATTCGTCCGACGCCGCGGTCCGTCTCGCGGCCCGGACGCGAGACGGCGCCAACTATTTGACGAGTACAGAGGCGTTGTTCGTTCCGATCGGTCGTTTTTGTTCGTTTATTATTCGCGTATTCAGTGGCGTAATAACTGACCGGTGGGGGGAGGGGAGTGGATAACCCCCTACCCCGAACATTTTTAGGCAAAATTAATTTTTTTACGAGACGTATATTTTTAGTCAATAATAACGAAAAACTAAAATATGTTTAAACTTTGACATTATAATACGACGTGGTCGTTAAAAACGAATAATCTATTAAAGTTTATAACGTGTCTTGTTTCGTTAGGGTCGTCCGATTTGTTTATTTAAAAATTAACTCCCCCCCCACACCTCCCGAAATTCAAGTCTAAGTACGCCGCTGTGAGTATGAAGCAGAAGCGTACGTTTTTCTACTCGAAACCCCTTTTCCCGTCGTATAAATAGGTATTCGAAAAGAATAATTCGAAATCGGTTTCAAACGCGGCCGAAATACGCGACGCCATACACTACTACTACTACCGTGTCCGTATTTCGTATATTAGTCGACAAACAAAATCACACCTCTCCCCCATCAGCCAGGAATAAACGGAAACGAATATAACGAATTCGTCACTCGCGCCGCGTTTTCCCCGTATTTAATATAGAAATTATAAATATTACGTTTATTATTTCGACGAAGTTAAACTCGAGACGTTCGAATTTCCAATTGAATATTCATATTTCGAACGTACAAACTCGATAAGCTTTATAATAATAACGAATTTGAATATTAACTCGAGTGTTTTTGTCGGGTTTTTTTCGTCGTCGTCATCGTCGTCGTCGTTGTTGTTGATTAGATTCGAAAAAAATAGCCGTTTAATTAACTCGAAATTGTTTCGGGAACCCGACGATAACCGTTTCCGAATTTAATAATAAAAAAGAAATTCTAATAGATTCGCGCCGCCGCCGTAATGTGGTTTACTTTAATTAATTTCGATTGTACGTTCGAAAATTTGTTTATCGCGGAATTTGAATTCGCGCGTCCACCCTGTGAAAATTATTTCGTCATTTCTCGCGTATATATTTAAAGAAACGGAAAACGAAACGTTCCGTAAACGGATAAGCGTGTCGGTTAAGTATACTTGGCCCGTCGTATTCATTGCGCACGTAGTTAACGGAAGGACGATATTTCGGGTTACGTGTTGTAGTAGATTAAACGTTTTGAATATCGAACGAAGGACGAACCGTCGAGCCTTTTGAAAATTTCGCCCGATCTGATATTCGATTTTAATCGTATCGTTGCGAATAAACCTTTAACGTCGTGTCATTCTAATAGCCGAATAGATACTTAAGAAATAATTTGGGTAACACGTACATAATTTACACCCGTTTAAAATGATAAGAACCAAAAAATGTCTAAATGTCCGGGCGTCCACGTATTGCTTACTAAAAACTTACCCGACGGTTATAATTTTGGGGCATAATTAAACGCGTTCGGGACGATAACGTCTTTCGAAATGTATAGCCGTCAGATTTCGTTATAAAACTCGTCTTACGCGATTTTTTGTTTGAAGTTCGGTCGTTCATTTAACGAGAACGTTCGAATTCTAAACCGTGTAATTCCTAACATTCTTTAAACGTTAAAGACTCTGTTTTTCGTGTCGCGTTATAAAATTCCGGGATGTGAGGGGTTGAGGCGGAAAACGCGGAAATTCGAAAAATCCCGCGACTAATAAGTTCCCTCTAATGGTGTAACGTAAAATATCGCGGCGATTGTTTAACGTCCGAGTGTTAATTGACGTAAAGACGGGAACTTTACGCGATTCCAAAAAACAACGAAAATCTCTTTCCCTCCCTTTTTTTGTTTTTGGTTTAAATTTCGTACGTCTTAATTAATTAGTTTCGTGTGCGTATATATATATATATATAACGTAAATATTATCGTCAGCCCGGTGTTATTGGAGCGAAGAATTTTAGTTAATTAGTTAGCGGAAGAAGGGGAATTTAAAAGGTCTACAAAAATGATCTTTCGACGACTCGCTCAAAGGCGGTATTTTATTAATTCACACCGTGTAACCGTGACATATTGAAGCCGGAGACGACGGCGTATTTTCATTATTTTTATTTACGCGCGCGTTAGCGCCGAGTTCAGGCCGAATTGTTCTGAAAAGTTTCGACGTATCATTACGGTTCTTAATTTAATTAAACTAACGATCGAATCGTTACCTAGTTATTTCGTTATAAAATTATTCGTCGTAATTCGCCGCATGTGTGTGTACGCGCGCGAGGCTAGATTTATAAAGGAATTATGTAGAACGATTATATATATATATATATATATAACACGTTAATGAACCGTAAAACGGTTGTTCGTCTGGGACTACTAATGTTCTTTCACTAACTAACTTAACTCGGCTTATTATTATTACGAACGTTATTTTTTTTTTTTTTTTGTTATCGCGCGATTTTTATTTTCGAGCGTTTTCGTTTTCTCGAAGCCCGAGCGTACCGAACGTTTCTGTTTTTTTTTTTTTAGCTCACTATAAAACTCTCGTATTATTTCAACGAACTAAAGCGGGAAATTTTTTTCTAAGACTGAGTAAACACCGCCGCCGCCGATTACCATCCGAAAGCACCAACATAAATATCGTCCGCCGTACATTTCCCGTTTTCGCGTACATAACGAACCGGATAATTCCCCGAGCGTACTGCGTAACCGTAAATGGCGTACACAAATTATTTTACGTGTCGGAAATTCGAAAACGAATTGAACGAAACGAACAGCGCCGAGAACGACTACTATTAGACGACGCGCAGACATACACGAACTCCGTACTAAGGACGTTCAAACGTAAACCTCGTCGATTGTTTTATTTAGGCAACGGGTTACTTACCATAATAATATCGCGTCGTACCGAAATATTACCGCGCTTCGTGGTCTATTTACGCGACGAATAATGGCGGTCGGTCGCTGGGAACACTTAACGAACCGTCGGGTTAGGTTACTCGGGTAGAGTGACACGAACGGATTCGTTAAAAGTTTCGACGCGATCGTCAATCGGGTAGTAATAATAACGTAAGAAGTCTATACTATTGAACACCCCGGTTTCCGTTTCCCGTTGCCGCGAATCGCCAATATCGTCGAAATAATCGTCGACGTAAACAACGAACCGTCCGAAACGAAAATCGTATCAGTACCCATTGGTGATCGTTATTTACCGAACAAGTACGGTATCTCGAGTTCGTTAAGTAACGGGCGCGGCTGTACGTCGCACGGGATTTTCCCTCTCCACCGCGAAAATTCGCGTGATTTTTGTCCAAAACTCGTAAGACTTTCATTTCCCGTACGTACGAAAATTGCGTCCGATCGACGACTTACAACGGTCCCGTTTACCGTCGAAACGGTATCGCGTGAAAACTAAACGTACAACGAAAATATTCTTCCGTTTGTGTCCGAATGACATACGTCGATAGCGAGAAATCGCTACGAAACCGAAGAAGCTAATTTAATATTCGATAATATTTATTATTATATATTACGCGCGAGATTTTCGTTTTTAAAAAAGTCACGAACAATAATCGTTTTATACGAATACGTTTAACACCGTAACACGTTCGTTAACGTATATTATTACCGTTCCACGCGTTATTTATGGTAGGGTTGATTAGTAATAGTATATTAGTCCACGAGGCACCAGTTGTTGTATTTAGGAACGTCGTGTAGAATTTAAAAGGTGCGTTTCTTAATGGGGTGCGTGTGCCAAGTATAGATCAAAATAAAGTGCGTACACGCCGTACGTTATTACGAATCAACCGTCTCTACACGTGCGGCGTCACGTGAACTCCATATTTCAAAAACCATATGGCGGCGGTGCGGTCCCTACCGCAGTTTCGCTCAAATTAAAGCCGCCTTTATTTGCCTTTATTCACGCCCGCGCGTACATTTAGGTACGAACGAAACTCCCGGGTCGGTTATTGTGGCGGGCGTTTTTACGGTACGCACGCGGTTAGGAGGTGTCGTGCTCGCGATTTTCCTAATATCGTGTCCGTAAATAGGCGCGCGCACGGTAACTAGTTAATCGGTTTACGGCGTTATTCGGCGTTCCGCGTTTTCCCGTCAATATTTTGGTAAAAAAAAAAAAACCCGCGCCTATTCGTTTTTTTTTTTTATT
>JAIPRN010002686.1:0-27824 GCA_025469175.1 Geopemphigus sp. TES_GeoC_2020 | reverse complement strand
ATACCATACGGGTATTCCTAATTTCGTATTCGAAATATTCCCGTTTAAACGAAATGACCGTATGACAATTTTGGAAAACGCCGTACCAAACATATCGCACCCGCCCTCCTTTTAGGAACGACTCTAAAAAACACGTTTAAATTTAAACAAAAAAAAACAGAGAAGAATCGCGTATTGTTCTGGTATACATTCCGTATAATAGGTTTCCGAATAATAAAATAATCATAATAATAATTACCGGGAGTCCTGTTAGATTTGTACTAAGTAACAAAAAATAATTTTTTTTACGAACTCATAAAATTAAACTTTCTCGCCCTTGGTTTTTTTATCTAGATCTATTCCGCAAAATCATCTGCTTTTTCTCCCATCTACGTTTCGGTCACACCTTATTTCTTTCTAATTCTTTTAAAATGTCCTTAAACGACTCACCTCTCTCTCACAATACTCTCACTATTTGTGACATTAATCACATCCTTTTCAATTGTACCGCTTTGTCCTTAGTGCGCTCTAGCTTTCTTTCTCTTTTGAATTCTCTCAAAATCCCATTTAATACTCATCATATTCTTTCGCCTCAATCACGTACAGTCATCCTGGCCAACTTATCATTTTTCCTTAATTTCGGGTTTCTTATTTAACAATTTAAAAATGTGGGTACGTGATTTGTTTTAGCGATTTCAATAGGTTTTATTTTAATTTGAAGGGTTTTTTAATTTCTTTTTCTCTTTTTTTTATATCTTGCATAATTGTCGAGACTAATTGTTTAACAAAGTTTCAATAAATAAAAAAAAAAAATTAAACTTTAAACGACGAATCGTTCGTTTTTTGTGTGTAGCATATCGTCGTCTAATATAGCTAATAATCAAATTGATTCGTTTTGGAGTAAGCGATATACAATCGAATTTTTCCAAAAGTCGAAACCTAGCGACTAAATCGTAATTCTCGTCCCTTTTTTTTCGTTTATCACACGGCATTTATGCGGTCGTTAGCTGTAAAGTCTTAACAAGCATTGCTTCAGCCAGCCAGCTTGCCACCGTGTATTGTATGAAATTACACGGGAAAAATGTACGATAAATAATCATCACCGAACGGCGTAGTGGTGAGGACGATGTCCCTGATTACATCGTCCTTACAATAAATATGACGAATAAAGAAGGAGCGTGAGCATTCTCTACAAATATGTTCAATGTCCGCGTTGTATACCACTTTTCACCTGGTGCTAACAATTGAACCGCGTAATCTAATGGTCATTCCGTCCATTCATCCAGCACCCGGACGGGCTGCTACGAGCAACTCCCGAGAGTAGAGAAGATACGTGCATTTCAAGTAGCGCGCTTCTCAGGATGCATTCGAAAGGCACGACGTCCGGATCTTTCTTTCCATCCGGTCCGCGGTGGTCAGCCGGAAGCAAGAGGATTAGCTGGTGCTAGTAGATTCCCTCAGGCCTTACAGGTCCCAAATAACTCTAAAGTAAGAACCAGTTCGAAACTCCTGGTCGTTCACTAAAGAGGCGGTGTTTTTCGTTATCACGCGATCGACCAAAATTAGTAATTTGTCCAAGTTGTATGAAATATGCGACCATTTACCGTTTTGTTCAACGCATATAAGTCATTTATAGTACACAGTATAAGTCAAGGATGTTGAAATCTGATATAAAATAACCGGTACTTTTTTTGTTTAGTAAAATTTCACCGAGTGTCAAAACCGGGAATCCGAACTTTAATTTTAGTAGTCCTAACAACGTTTACGGACAACACCACTTAAGTAACTATTTTGACCTTTCTAAAGCCCCCTCACTATGTATATAGAAGTAAATATAGAACAAGTCGGGTATTCGGAAAAATAGACAAACGAGCATAGAAACCGTACGTATGTAGTAATTTAAGAAAACTACAGTATTCCCCGCGGAGGTCTAACCGTGATTTTTATTTTCAATTTGTACGTAGTATCAGAGCGATCTAGCGATCGAACGACGCGATAAAAAAAAAACCGTTTTATAACCGGTTGGCGCTACAACGATAGTGATAGCGGTAGTTACCGTTGTTGTCGGTAGTCGTGGGGGAGGAGCGTGTCAGACACAATGGCGGTCCAAAGCTATCCGGAGCGGCCGTTATTGTTCCGTCAACACTGTGAAAGCTTTGTCGTCAATCACGGCTAGACACACTGCCGGATGCGCGCGCACAATCGCTTTTGAGGTTATAATTGCGCAATCGGTCGTTTTCCGTAAGTCGCCGAACAATTTCACCACTGTAACCGCGTCGTCGCGCCATTGTTTCGTATGCGCCCGGCCCGACACGACGTACCCAGTCGCCGTCGTTCTCGTGTCGCAGCCCGCTCATCAACCGCTCCGAGAGATTTGTCCAGATTTCGTGGACGTCGCCGCCACCGCGATTAGGAGACACGACGTCGCTCGCTGAAGACTACGCGGATAAACGGACCACACACACACACACCTCGCCCCGACGGAATACCCGTCAGGTAGGTACACACCAGCCGCCGACCATTATTCGATAACACCGACGATCGATCCGTCGACCGTCGGGCTTCCCAGAGCTCAGGTACGCTATAGGTTAGGTGACGGGTGCCTAATCTGCGTAAAGTACGGTAGTCGTGTCAGTATCCGTCGTCCGTGTTGCCGTATTTATGTCCCGAGACGACGTCCGCCGACCATTCGTTTCGTTTTCAGTTGTTTGTCGTCTGTGCTGTCCGCTACCCGCACGGCCAGTGTGCGAGATCGACCAGCGGCTCCTGGGTCATTTCAAGGTGACCGTGTTAACGTATTTCGCTATTCGGACGATCGCCAGTTGTTGATGCCCGTCGAGAAAATGTCGGTCATTCCGTCCACCGCCGCCGCTTTGGGTAAGTATACACGTACTTTCCGTTTGTCGAAAATACGCGGAGCTTAGTTTTCGTTTTTGTCCGAAACAACAAATAGACATATAGATATATCGCGTCACGCTCATCTTTGAATGTGTACTGATTGAATCGATTTGCTTTCGCTTTTTGGCACGAAAATGATTCACTTAGCCGCTCTAATTGTAATAATAAATTTTTTTTTCGCGGGATTTTTGAAAAAACGATTCAATGGTATCAACTTGACAAACAGTTCTATGGTTATTGATGTGGGCAATTTTGTTAAATCGCGTTTTATGTACTTCGTACGATCATTGATTTAAGCAATATTTTTTCTTTACAATTTTGATAATTTTAATACCATAATACGATGTTTTCATTTTGAATAAAAGTTTGTAAAGCATACGTTTATTAAATTGATTTTTATTTTAGACAATGATACTTCAGTTCACGAGGAATCTATTAAGAAGTTATTAGTAGAAAAATGTTTGGCACTAATTAAAGACTTAAAACTAAAGCAATTGAGAAAATCCTATCGTGGAAGCCCAGACAATGGTAAAAATGACTACAGAGACAATCATCGTTCTTTACATTCAATAATCAGGTTATATTATTTTACCAATTTTATTTACTAAACATAAAACAAGACAGTATAACTATAGCATAAAAATCGTCCTCATAGAGGGTCAACATTTCCTCAATTTTATTTGAGGAAAAGAACGCTAAGTGATTTTTGTACATATTTGATATATCCATTATTATACGAAGAGGGATAATAAAATGAATTACCCAAAATGATTTAAATTTAAAATTCCAGTAGCTATTCTTATTGTCTTTTTTGTTTTCATTTAGGTCTGGGTCAAATAGTAACACCAACATGTCATCACTAGAAGATGAAGATTTTGATAATGATAGATTTAACAATAATACCGAACTAAGTATGTTGGATGAAAACAAAATGAATGAGGTAATATGCAAAACAAGAGTAGAAGAGGAAGACTACGATTCTCAATCTGATGACAATGATTGGATTACAGATTCTCTAAAGTAAGTTTCCGACTGTTATTTCTAAAGCCTGAGAGGTTTATAGTTGTAGATTTGTTTTATTTGATTCACAATCAACATTATGGTTAAATTATTTCTAAATTGTAGTATTTGGTTAGCTACTTTTACTTTTCATTATTTAATAACTAATTAAATCATTAGTGATTTATGAAAAAAATATCTGGAGTAAGTTAGAAGTTACTTGTATTTGCTTTATGTATTATGTAATCAAATATATTTGAATGTAAATTTTTTTTTAAATATTTTAATTATTAATCTTTTCTATTATAAATTATTTTACTTCTAATATAGATTATTATAATTAAAATTTAAATCAACGTAATATTTATTATTTATTTAAATCTGTATTCCTATAAAATAATTGTTAAATGTTATTAATAATATCATTTTCACTTAATATGTATGTATTTAACAAAAAAATTATATTTTTATGGTCAATTAAAAAGTAGGTAATTTATTTAGCTATAAATAAGTTAACAGACAGAATAATGTGTTAAGTTACAAGTTAAAAAGTTACTTATTTTTCTAATTTGGTAATTAATTACTACCTAGCTTTAATTATTATAGAATAAAGTTTTAAAAATATATATTGGTTGAATTTGACTTGGATTATAATTGAATCAAATTATTTTTCAACAATTTTTGTGTAAAAATCTCAATTATGCTGAAACATAAAGTGTTTGTATTGACTAAAAAAACCTTATCCCTTTAATATTAATTACTTTTTATAAAATATAATAGCATATTATTAGTTGGTATATTGGATAATTTAATATAGGTTAAGTAACCTACACTATAAGTACAAGTTATGAAGGTTGAGATGTTATTATATTTGTTAATATGAAAACATTTAAAACCAATTATTTTTTTGTTTCTAGTTCAAGAGAAACAAGAAATAGAGATCAAAACATATTAAATCGCAAGAAAGAAATTTCAATAGAAACCAATGCTATAACATGGGACAGAAATGATACTAAAAATTTTCCTAGTTCTATCATTCTTTACACTACCTCTAAACTAGTTGCATTATATAATTCAAATCTTGCATCTGATGCTTGCCACTTTCAGAACAGAGAGCAAATGTTGAATATTTTCCTGCCAAAAGTTGAAATGATTCTTAACGAGTTTTTTCCAGAAACTAAATCGAATGAGTAAGATTTAAATTCGTTATACACAATAAATACTTAATCATAGGGTACAAATAAAAAAATATTTATGATATTAAGTAAATTATAATTAGGTTCATAAAAAATAACTATATTTCAATGAAGAAATATTAATTTAAATCAATAATTGTGCATAACATATTATTACAAAACAATTTAGTCAATTAGGTAATTAGTTTTATTAAAAATATTTATTATTTTAGTTTAGAAGAAACTCTTATTATTGACAAGCTTAAAAAAGTATGTGTTGAATTCTTTGATATGGTAAATGTTGTGTACTTAAATAATTTTGAATGTGAAATGAATCTTTCGGGTACTTCCAATGTTGACAATGAAGAAGAACCAAACTCTAAAAAATCTAAAATAGGTAAAATCCCTAAGGATTTTATTAAATTGTTGAAATTTAATGAATTGAGTATGGATGAAAATAGTTCCACTGAAGAAGCCATGAAATTCGAAATTCGTGATTTACAATTTGAAAATACAAATAATGGTATGTTTAATGATAGTATAAAAATTAAAAACAAATCCATCCGTGTAAATAATAAAACATTGTCTTTCAGATGCTGGAAATAATGAAATTGTACCACGTAAAATATTTTGTATGTTTCAAAATAGCATGGGGCAAAAAAGGGAGACAGAACGATTGAATATATTTGAAGGAAATGTGAAAAATATAAGAACAAATTTAAGACAGTTTGATAATGACTCTGATTCAGACGAAGAGTATGACTTTAGAAATAATGTAAGGAGTTTTAAATCGAAAAAAGACAGAAATTTTGTTAATTATTGTCTTAAACCCTATCGAAATGGAGATAAATTGAAAAAAAATTTAAAGATGGCTTTCAAAAATTTACCCTTGTCCTGTATATTAATTTCACCTAGTCCAATTGATTTATTGGTTTCAAAACTCTATAAAGAATTCTTATCATATAATATGAGATTGAGAGAGAAACAGGGCGAATTAACACTTTTAAGTGTTACTGGTGAACCACAAGGGGAAAATGAAAATATTGTTGTAGATGATGGAGTAACTGCTTTAGCAAATTTCTCTACTTTGAATGACGATTCTGGACAACATTCCGAGTCTAGTATAACAGTGTTGGGTGTTTCTAGTACTGATTTTGAAAACTCTGAAATTGACCTAAATGGTCAATCTACGTCTGAACCAAGCGTTTTTAACAATCCAATGGAAGAGAACAGTAGCTCCAATCAGCCAGCTCTTAAAGATGCTACTGTTGAATGGAATGGTACAGATGTTCCATCTAATTTGGACTACAATAACGTCTTAGGAGCGCAAAATCAGCAGCTAAATGATACAACGATGAATTACTCGAACAATAACACAGGATATTACAGTAATTCTGAAAATTGGTCGTCCAACGAATACAACAACTATCAATCTTATGGGCCTCAAAATTATTATGGTAACAATTTGGGAAATTGGACATCCAACGGATATAGTGACTACAACCAGTCTTCTAACGGGCCTCAAAATTATTACGATTATTCGGGAAATTGGTCGTCTAATGAATATAACAACTACAACAATAATAATAACAACTACAACAACAATAATAATAACAACTACAGCTACCACTACCACCGTTCTTACAATCCTCAGAATTATAATTATTATTTGGGAAATGCATCTAACAATTACAACAATTACTACCAGCAATCTTTTGGATTGACGAACTATAATGTACAGGCAAATTCGTTAAATTCCGTTTACCTTAATGGAGGGAATGCTAGTTTTTGGTATTCAATGAGTACCATACCGCAGTTGGTAAATAATGGAATACCATTGGTTTCTCAAGTGAGTATTACTTTTAAATGTTTAAACTGAACAGTGTTTTTTTTACGATATCGTGTGCTTATGGTTTAGGTTGGAAACATTTACAGTATGGATCCATCATATAATAACGTCTATAATGACCACACAGCATTTTCAAATGGAAATAGTGGCACTGTTAATTCATATTATCAGGTAAACTAATAAAAAAAATTATTGGAATTAATATTAATTTTTTCTAAGTTACCTATTCCCTATTAGTTATGTAGAACATGAAGTAATTTTGAATTAATATTAATCAAAAACGTCGGTTATTTAGTCGTAAAATTGCTACAAACATTTACAATAAATACTGAGGTTTTTTTTAAACATTTGTGTTTTATACACTTAATATATTTTTTAGCTAAAAATAATTTTGGGATTGTACAATTTAATGTGAACATATATATATATATATATTGTACAATAAATTAATAATTTACTTTTTAGAAATGTATATTACTATATTATATGATTCGTTATTTTTGTTGTATTCTTATCTAAACACAAGACACACTCACAAAACAAAATACCTTTTTAAACATTTAGTGGAGCTTGAAGACACTGACCATTCCCATTAATGCTGAGAAGAAAAGATACAAACAAAACTTGAAAAAACGTATTTTTAAAAAAAAAGAAATGTGTAGGAAAGAAAAGGTTTTCTTTAATTATTTACCTAACTCTTTAAGATCGCGGATCAGAGTTCTCTTTTGTTTTCATAATTTTTGCACCAGTATTTTACTAATTTTGAACTAAAGTTTTTCTTATTTAGAAAAACAAATAGAACACGCTGCTGTTACAATATGAAATATTGATATGAGTACAACACCTCATACTCCTTTATGTTTCAACGGATATTAGTCCTTTGTTCTCTTTTATTTATTTTAAATCTTTTTATCTTTTGTTCATTTTATAATAAATGTGATCACAGAATCACAACAAGGCTCTATAAAAAAATTTGCCTTGAATCGTACACATTTTCGTAAATAAAATAAATTTTAATTAAAAACGCTTCAATAATATTAAAAATAATATACAATTAGTTTCAGAACGCCATGATCGGTGGAAATGATACATTGAATAGTGGCCAGGACTATTTTAATCAAAATCCATACTCAACAGATATTGGTACCATGGCTGAAGTTAACAATAACAGTGCTGCAGAAATACCGTTGTCCCTAGGAAATTCGTCAAATACCATTCAAGAAACTTCATCACGTATCATGAATATCAACGAGTCATCTGGTTCTGCATCAGCAAAACCTAATAACGATTCTAAAACAACTAATATTTCATGTCCATGCTTGAAACCTTGCACAGTTGATAAGCCACATGCTATTGTTCATCCGTATCCAGTAAGTCCAGAATATATGAGTGATGATGACATTAACGAAGTTGAAGACATTGATGAAGTTGAAGACATCGATGACAACTTATGGTTCGGCTTTTAAGTTTTTTAAGTTTCTTTTATTTACCTAGTATACGCGAATCTTATCCCACTTACTGTTGTGTCCGTTTCAATTTTACGTAGAGTTTAACAAAAATAATATTATCATATATTATCATATATGACTAAATTTTTTAATTATATATTGAAAACGAGCTTATTCAAAAGTCAGGCTGTGAAATATATACGTAACATGGTTATTAAGAAGATAAAACTAAAATTCACGCGATCAATTTTATATATAAGCATAAACTGATAAAAAAATAAAAAATCGATTTATTAATACTTTTAATACAAAAAAAATTGTGTTCACAAAAAATACTCGAGTACTTTGATGTATTGATAAAATTTGTTTTTAAAAATCTTTTAACGTTTAATGATTGTTTATTTCGTATTTTATATATTAAAAGTACATTAAAAAAAAAATTACCGAATATTTAAAAAAAAAAAAAATCTGAATTTTTCATTTGCGTAGGTACTTTGATATTAAAATTAAAAACCAAAGTCTCACCACAAAAGTAAATAAGAAAAACATTTCACAGCCCTTACGACTTGTAATACTTTAAGACATAACTTTGTTCCAATAATTGGAAATTGTCTCGTTAAATTTGTTTTATATAAAATGAAATAGTGTTGATTTTTACATATTTATTCTACATATAATTTGTTACGTGTATTATTTAATGTAAATGTCTCTGTAGATTATGTTACATTTTTGAAATCAATTTTTAAAATAAAACAATCGCGTTAGTTTGATTTAATTTGTTTATTCGCGCGTTTTCACAACTACAACAAAGTGTTTACGAATACTGAACCACGAGACGAAATGATTGTTGGTGAACTTATTTTACGTTTACAAATTGTAAATACAAAATTACGATCGATAAATAACTATAAAAGCAATACGTTGTGCGCGTCGTTTATTATTACGCAACAAATGTCTGTTAACCGAACATTTTAATTTTGTAGTATAGATCGGCGGAGGAAAAATACGTTTCGACAAAGTTCATCGTGTGATATATTCGCTTCAGTGGCTCGGTGTGGACAGTATGTAGCACGAGCGGGGTACACCTGAAAAGAAAAAATTCCCATATAATTACTCGTATATAATTAATCGATAATTACTTAGACGCGATGTGATTATTTTGAACACGCGTTCGGTGAACTCTGGCCACTATCGAACGAAATTCCCCAACATTTCGGGTAACGGGCTCCAGGGAACATAATTGGCCGGGGGGGGGGTTCTGATACGATATAACTTCGTAAGGTTTTAATACGTAAACGACGGGCGTGTTAATAAATCGGGAAAGCGTACGTACGACGCGAAACACAATATCGTAGTTCACCGCAAGCGTCCGTCGGACGATCGGGGACACGCGCGTACGGCGGTACGAACCGTAGGGGCAACGAGAACGCGAATAAACGTGAAATCGGGTAAAAGTTGCGAAAATCGTGCCGGCACGGACCGGTTCGACGTTTACCTGGAGCGTCCGACGAGACCGTATCGTGTACGCGACACCGCCGCGTTCGCCGTTGACGACCGAAAATCCGCCGGTCCCTCGGTATTCGGCGACGACGACACCCGGTGATAACGGACGGTGTAAACATAAACATTCCTGATAACGATCGTCGCGACGAAAACTGTACGAAGAATAGGAACGCCCGTCGTCCAGTGCGCGCGCGCGCGCCACCGTCTCACGGAACGCGTGAAACCAAAACGAACGCCGCGTCCGTCGTACCGTAAACCCGAGCAAAAAACGGTTTGTTTCCACAATAGACCGTTCGGAAACGCGCGCGGACGCGGCGTGGTCCTTCAAAACGGGATCGTGTAATCGTCATCGGATCGTAAACCGACGCGAGTATCCGACGCCTTCGTTTATTAAGAGACATAATATACAACCCGCGAGGGTATTTTTGCAATAAGCGATCGGCGTATTTTGACACGCCCGTGGAACTAACCAGTAGTACTT
Organism: Geopemphigus sp. TES_GeoC_2020; assembly: GCA_025469175.1. Classification (NCBI taxonomy): domain Eukaryota; kingdom Metazoa; phylum Arthropoda; class Insecta; order Hemiptera; family Aphididae; genus Geopemphigus; species Geopemphigus sp. TES_GeoC_2020. Next base: position 17,492 of record JAIPRN010002686.1, on the reverse strand, counting down.
ACGACGCGAAATATTGATTTTTTTAAATATTTTTTCACTACGTCGTCGCTACACCAGTTTCTGTTTAATCTTCTCGGTGGATTTCCGGGGGGGCTGGAGTCAACGATCGAGTGGTTCGCTGGGCGTGAACCGAAATAATTTATAGGACGATTTCGCTATTTCCGCGACTGGATGTTTAAATCGGAGCGAAGCGTTTGATTTGATACGTAAAAGGGTGCGATACTTTTAAATGGAGCGATTTTTGTGTATATATATATATGACAATCGGAAACGGACGATTTTTACGAAATTTAGTACGCAGGGAGTTTCAAGGGATGATAAATCGATCCTAGCTACGTTTCGTTTTTGCCACGGCGAAACGAATTCGTTGGAACGGTTAACATTGTCGTAGGAATTCCGACCGTTGTATACAACGCGTACGGCGATTATGTCTTGGCGCGTACGTTACGTTATTTACAAATATAAATGGCGGCCGCCAGGGCACTTTTTCGAAATTCGTAGTTTTTTAGCTTTTCCCACGGGTCGTCCTAATCGTTATCGGCGCTCATATTGAAGGTCTCGACGAGACGAATTCAACGACGTAAACGAAACACGCGAATAAATTGGACCGAGATAATGTGGCGTTGCGCCGCTACGAATTCGTGGAAAGCGCGAAAAATTAGTCGTAACGATTCGAACGTTAGACCGAATACGCGACGATGTTGCCGTAATCAGATTTACAATATAAATTCAATCGCGGCCCTAGAGAGCACTTTTTCGAATTTCAGACTTATTTTGTAATTGCCCTGGGGGCTCGAATTCAAGATCTCCGCGAGACAAACCCAACGACGTGAATACAACGCGAACCGGTTAAGAATTGACGGATGTACGCGTGTTGGAGATTTCGCTTTTTCCCCAGACAAACGTCGAAAACGAGAAAAAATTCGTTCGAACGGTGAAAATTGCCGTAGAAACGCCAACTTTATAACGAATACGCCGTTCGGCGATATACTCGGGATAATTATTCGCATTTATTAAATATAATTTCCGCAAAACGCGAATTACCAAAAAAAAAAAAAATACCGAGTTTGTCCGTTAATCGTTCTCAATTCGCCGACGACTTGGTGGGTACAAGTCCCTCCCCGACGTTCGACGTTAAAAGCGCGTTTCACACGCTTTCTGTACTCGTAATCGTAAACGTCCGTTCGCGTACGCGTACCCTATCAGTGGATAACCCTCCCCAAAATTTGTAGGAAAAATTAATTTCTTACCGAACGTTTTTTTTTTTTTTTATAGTAACGAAAAACTAAAATATTTTTCAACTTCGTTATAATACAACGCGTTTATTAAAAACGAATTAAAATCTATTAACGTTTATACCGCGTCCCCCGTTTCGTTAGGGTCGTCTCATTTTATTTATTTAAAAATCCACCCCCCCGGCCGAAATTCAGGTCCAAGTACGCCGCTATAGTTTGACAATATCACGCGCAATTCGTCCCCGACATTTTTCGATAGACCGCTTTTTTACACGCACGGGACGCGTAACCTATAGAAGCGTGTGCGTTTTGTCCGTGCGTCAATCACGGGCGGGACGTCATTTCGTAAACGGGCGCTAGAAAATGGCGAGGGCATATCGTTTACCCGTATAACGAATATCGGTGGAAAATCGGGAACCGTTCGATATTTTAGATATTTTCGATCGCCAGCGAATGTATACGATCGTTTACGTTTGAACGTAAATTACTTATCGGAAACCGGCTGGTTGTGCCGACCCCTGTTTGTCCATCGATGGATCCGTACACGGACGGTATCGCGATAAACTCACGGCGCGTTCTTTACGCGACGATATCGATTAATGGAGACGTTTCGAACAAACCGTTTGTTTAGTATAGTCGTTAGAACACGCGCGGCGTTCGGGGGGAAACCGTCGTGTTCCGAAACAGACATTTCCCCTCGGGACGAACGTAATAAAATACTCGCGTAAGCGCGCGCCCGGTGTATCAGTCGGTTTTATTTAATCGAACGGTCGATACGTTAGGTACGCACACACACTCGTACGAACTACGACCATCTCGAATTTCTGTTTTCTTTACTTAAACATTTCGTCGGGTACCTCGACGTCGCCGAAACGAACGGCATTTTATTCCGGAAACGTTTTGATACACGACGGCGTGGTGTCTTCGATTATCTTGCCCGCCTCTAGGATAAGCACTCGATCGTAGTCTGCAATCGTGGACAGCCTATGCTAAAAGCGTAACAGACAAGCGTATAAGTGACGCGCGGATACGTTTTCAACAGCGGTCGAATTGGCGAGCAAATCGCGCGCTCCGGGTGGGATGGTTCGGACAAGTGGCTGACAATCGTCCTCTCGACGAATTGTCCGCCTGACGGACGGACGATGGCGTCGAAAGCTCGCGTTTACGCGGCATTGCCGAAATCGTTTCCCGATCGGTCGGACGAGCCATTGGGCTCTTTTTTGACGGACTGTGTACGCGCGTATCCGTCGTGGATTATCGAAAACCGGACCGCTGGTGTTTCGAACATTGATCGCCCGAGACGGCAATCCGTTCGGCCGGAAATAGGACGCGGGCACGCGACGAATTCGAAAAGAAACGCGAAACGACGGTAAGGGGTACACGTTCGACCCGCCAATTCGACCGATTAGGCGTTTTTTTTTTTCGTTCGTTTTCTAAACGCTCGCGCTTACTGCGATCGTTATGATCGTCCGGCCGTTAAACGATTTCTTGGACGCTTCCAGCAATTTGTTTTCCGTCTCGTCGTCCACGGAACTGGTCGGCTCGTCCATGATCAGGCAAACGTTGTCCTGCAGTATGGCCCGCGCCAAGCACAGCAACTGCTTTTGTCCCGCGCTCAGATTATCGCCCGAGTTACTCACCGCGCCGTCTGCGCAACGGAGAACGCGTTGACGCGAAAAACCCGCGACCCCGTCCCTTCCCACCACCACCCCCCCCACGCTTTTTTGAAACGTTTCCGCCACTTACCGAGTCCACCCAAATGTAGTTTTACCGTATCCTCCATCTGGGCCATTCTCAAACTGCTCCAGATCTCGTTGTCCGAGTATTCGTTCTTCAAATCCAGGTTCTGCCTAATCGTGCCGCCGAACATTTTCACGTCCTGCGGTATCACGGAAATCCGCGACCTCAGGCTTTGCAGCGGCACGCTGTCGATGTCGATCCCGTCGATCCGGATCGTCCCGTCCCGGTTCGGCACCATGTTCAATATGCTCATCGCCAGCGACGATTTGCCGCTGCCCGTCCGGCCGCAAATGCCCACCTTCGATATCGTCGTCACGTCGTTAATAATTAACTAAAACGACCGTCGGCCAAACGTCGTTTACTTTTTGCCCCGGCGGGATTTCCAGGCTCACGTCGCTGACCACCGGTTCCTGACACTCGTCGTACCTCACCGACACTTTGTCGAACACTATGCGCCCTTTGGACGGCCACGCTCTCGTGACGACGGCTGAAAACGACCGACCGGACAACAATTAACGGCGGATGGGCGGAATACGCGCGGCTGTTTACTGTCGGTTCTGTAGTTCTCCGCCGGGATCGTCGCGAACTCCTCGGTCCTCTCTACGGCGCTCATGTACGTTTCCAAGTCCGCGAAGAACTTCACCACCCAATTCAGGTACACGGGCACCAGTAGCGTATAATTAATGGCCAGCCCGACCATTGCCGACGTAACGGCCGTTGAGAAAAACGTGGTCGTTATCAGCGCCACCATCGTCGCCACGAACACAATCGCTCCGCCCAAATAGTCCTACACACACGGGGCCCCAATAACGACGATCTGTCGACGTCACGTGGATTTCGAATTTTGTTCACCGTTCGGAGTAAACACGACGTTTATTTTAAAGCGCCCGGACTCGAGAGAAATGAACGACCGTAACCGCGTTAGCGAACGGTTTGTACACGAACAATTAAATACGACGGTATGCCGCCGGTGGTGGTACAGTGGAGGGCAATCGTGCGCGACGAGACATTTTACGCCTTTTCGGTTCGATTTAAATCCGTAGATCTCTAACGGCCGGATGACGGGCGCGGGGAGGGGAAGAGGAAGAGGAGTAGTAATAAAAGTGTATTTCACGATCGTGTTCGCCACTTACCAGCGCGATGCCCAGCCAACGGTTCGACGAGCTAATTATCAAGAATACTTTCGTGTGATTGTCGATCCTATTTATCATCTCGGACATAAACCAATTTTGTTTCCCGAAAGCTCTTATCGTGTCCAGTCCGGAAATTGTTTCGTTACAATGTGTAATCATGGGCGACCTCAAGTTACTTTCTAGTTTTTGTAAATCTCTAAAACAAACAAAAAAAAAAAACAACGACGGACAATCGACTATTTTCAACGCGTTTAAAATACGAAATATACTTTCCAAACGGTATGTACGAGTATCGTTTTCGAATAATAAAATATTAAATTTAAACGCTCGGTAAGAAATTATTTAACGTTTCGGTTGCCGCGCTCGTTTGACGAAATAACGAAATATTAGTCGTTTTTAATTACCCCGTACAGCTTTTCATATATATATAAATACATATTAGGTGTACAAACGGATAATCCCAATTTTTCAGTTACGTTTCACGTTTATTTTTAGAATGACGGTAAATTAAATTATTCGATCGAAATATTCGCCGTCGCTTTGAGCCATTTTTCAGACGGATGACGAATCACGGAAAAATGTCACGACTCTGGATTTGATAAAGTCGTCGAGCCGTCCACTAATTGGAAGTCCGCGTTTCGGACAAGGCCGTGTTGCATCCACCGGAATACGCGGTAATCGGATGGCGCAATGTCTGATGGGATACGTGAGACGTGTCCCAGCCAGCAGGACTCGTTTACCGGGTCTTTTGTACTGAATATGCGTGGCCCGGCGTTGTCGCGCGACAATTTTACAGGGACCGTTCCCTTTTGCCCGTCGACGGGCGTTTTCTTTCCGATTCCCGACCCGAGCGGATTAATTGACATCGGTAGAGCAGTCCGCCGTAGTAACGACGTTTGTTGTGCGTTACTCGCGACTGGTGTTCCGCGAGCTCGTTTCGTGTTTGTGCCGAATTCTCAGTGAGCCCGTAGTCGTCGTCGCATTTTCGAGGGCCTCCGGGGCGTTGTTTGTCGATTAAACCGAAATTACCGCTTATACCAGTACGGATACCATACACCTTCGCCGAGAAAAGAACAGACACGCTCTCGCGGCGTTTTTTCCTTGTCGAAAATCGTAAAGAACGCGGTGTCGGTTATTTATCGCCATTTTCGATTGTACGGAACCGAATACTTTGGACGGTTACGTCGGGCTTTTCGTAAAACTGTACGTTATTTTTAATAGCCGTGTATCAACAACAACGCGTAATCACGAAAGAACGGAAAACTCCGTTTAATTTAAAACGAATTTCGTAACCGTTTAAACTAATCTATTCGTTTGTACACGCGAGTGTAGGCCGAATACGTAACGCGCGCGTGTTTGTTGAACACGAACAGAAAAACAAACGGCGGAATCGGATAAGCCGTTAAATCAAAGCGGAATTTCGTACGCTCCGAAATCGACGTAGTCACCGTTAAGGTTACCGGCCTATTTCTCCCAACACATTTGTTCGTCCCGTCACGGTGGAATTCCCCCGACTTTTCTCGAATCCAGGACGCGTTAGCTAGCCATCGTCCGAGGTATAATAAAAAATGATTACCCTCGAGGTGTCTGCCTACGCAAGGAGTAGAGGCCGCGTGCAATCGGTTTAAACAACCGTTCGGTTGTAACACGCGTGGTATCCGCACAGATACTACGGTGTCCCGGTTGTTCGATAATGTAGCCGACACGTATTCCAAGGTATGGTTCGTTTTTTGAGTGATTCGCCGCCGGTCACTCGGAATCAAATCGTCGACGACGTTTATCGTCTGCGGCGGTGACCGGACGTCCGTTGCGCGTTTCATCGACAATTGTGGCTTTTCCGGGCTGGGGCCCGTCGCTCCACAGTAGACGTATCCCACAGTGTCGTCACCATAAACAGCCCTTGAACGGCGATGAATTCCAGTAGGGGTGGCATTTTCGACCGTTAAAAATTCGATAAGATCGCGCGCGCCCTTTTAACTCGCGTCGACGTCTGACCCTCTAAAACACGTCACGATACGTCCCCCGCTACTTACAACGAACTGGCGAACGCGCGACGCTTTCAAACCGTACACGAGCCGCGTAGAGACGGGCACGGTGTGTTTCGAATGCCGCCGGGCAGCGTTTCGTATTTTTATTGTTCGCGGTCTACGAGCGTATGCCCAATAGTTTTCAGCCTGCCCGCCGTATCGTTGGACGTCGTAATAATTTTGTTCCGCGATTCGAGTACCCAAAACGTACATTTTTTTCCCATTTCTATTACAACGACAAATATCGCGGGATATCTCGTGTAGACGATAACGGCGCGTAAACATTTTCGATTTAAACCGGTTTCTGTTTTCGTAAACGTATTTCTAAACACCACAATATAGGCGCGTGTTTAATGAACACGTTTACAGCGCTTATCGACGTACTATTAGGTTGGCGAATAAATATTTACCTGGAAGAACATCGGTAGAATTTTTGTACCGTATAATAAACGAGGCATATGGGTACGACGATGATCAAGAACCAAGGCGTTATGATGGCGTTCACGACGATCCCGCACACGCACAAGAAGACGAAATGCACCAAACGTTGCATGGACGTTCCGATTTTCTGCGCGTGACGATGGACAGACACCGCCCGGGGGGGGGGGGTGTGTGACAAATTAAAAATTAATCGCGGCGGGCTTAGCGTCGGTTACGTCGTTTATTCGGTTACGAACTTTGTCGATGACGACCAAGTCGTTGGAGAAACAGTTGTCTATCCGTCCGACCGGCGTGGCGTCGAAAAACGACAGCGGACTTAAAACGACGTTGCCGATCATTCGTCGGTGCACGAGTTTCCTAGCGTTCAGCGCGCCGTACTGACCCAGCGTATTCGATAGGGCCGACAACGCTATCGAAATCATACATAAAAGACCGTACCCGACCAGGTACCAATAAGTCTAAAACGTAATATATATATATATATATAAATATAGGTATACACGTATTTATTATATTCGGCGTACTTGTGTATCCGGTAGGAAGTCCATATTGGACCAGTAACTTAGCCAGAAGTCGATGAAGACTCTCGACGTTTGCCAAGCAATCGTGAAGATAATGTAACATACAAAAGTGGTCCATCCGCTCCACGATATATACTTGAAATACGTCCGCAGCGAAACCGATTTGTACACGAATTCGTCTTCGAATCGACCGCGTTCGCTTTTGAAATCTTAAATTGGAGCGGGGGAGGGGGCGAGAGAGGAAAAAAAATTTATTCGTACCGCCGTGAAGCGCGCGAGTATTGTATAGGTACCGGATTCATTGTCGTCACCGACGTTGGACGCGTTCGACGGGAATTTGTTCAACAACACCTCTTCTGCTAAACTGAAATCGTCGTCGGACCTAAAACGAACGATTCATTTTCCTATCGAACGCACGACGAAAGCGCCCGGACGGAACGTAAAACCGTCGAATATAAGCGTTACCTTAATTTTCGTTTGACGCTGTGCTGCGACATTTTGCTCAATCGATCGGGAGAATAAGGCAGTCTCCGGCGCACATGAAACGAAAACGATTTCGACTATTTTTAGGCGTTCGCGCGCGTGCGCGGTAATCGCTTACCCGACCGACGACAGCACGTGACGTCGTAAACTCTTTTGCGTTCGTTTTTCGGGCGGATAGTCCCGATATTTAATGCTCGAATGAAAACTGACGGTGGGCTGGGTGACCAGTGTGTCGTCGACGAACGGTTTACGCGGCGGCAGTTGTATGTCGGCGATCGTGGCCGATCGTCCGCGTCTTTTGTCCGACGTGAGCCAATGATTTCGTTCCATACAGGAATCACCGTCGCCGCACTCGTCCGTCGGCAGCAGTAGATCGTGCGTAAGGTATCTAGAGCCGTACAGCGCGCCGAAGTTTGTTTTCACCTTCGGGAAAATACCGTAACGCTATTTAGAAAACTGTACTAGATATTCGTCGCGCGATACACGGCCGCCCAACGAACTAGACGTTTCGCGAATGTCGGAAACGATTACTTTTTTCTGGCTCTCGATCGTCGGCCAATTGCGATAAAGTTGATGGCTTATTCTGCTGACTAATTTAAATAACTTCCACCGTTCCGAGGCCGTGCGTCGGCCGTGATCTTGGCTTTCCATTTTTACCATCATGTTTTGAACGCCTCTCCGTTCCAGATCGGCTAAACTACCGAAAAAATCGATTTTACCGGCTTCCATTAGTATTATCTGGAAAAAATTAATTCGCCGGTTCTTTTTTCGTTTTTTTTTTGTTTATGTCCGCGTACGTGCGCGTTCATGTGTTTCACCGGGTAACTTTTAAGTTGATAACGCGTATTTTTATTCACCCTTGTAACTCCGTGCAAATTGTTACTAATTATCGGCCATATGTGTCTAACCGCCGTGTAATCGTTTAAAGTACTAAGTATTGTAAAATGATCGTTTAAGTATTTAGGAAAACAATCGACAGTTACATTCGGTTGTTTTTTGAACGGTTCTAAATAGTGGTTCGACTTTCGTTCGGTAAAAAAAGAATCGTCGACGTCGTTCTTCTAGAGAAAACGAAGACGATTTTCGTATTTTCAATTACCGACACGAACGTAATTTATGAACGTTTCTTTAAATTTTTAAATCTTACCTTGTAGCACGTCCTACGGAACGGCTTTTTAATTAAGAAAACCCCGTTTCCGGTTATTTTCTAAAATCATTATTGCCGGGGCAAAAGTTTTTTTTTAAAAAATTAAAACGGGACCGGCCTCGGTTTCACGATTTTGTCGGGGCGAAAGTCCGAATTGGAATTGTTTTCCCTTAAACGGAACCGGCCGAGGCAATGACTCGTGCCGATAATAACGAAAATGTTTTGAAAAAGCGTTGGGAACATCGCCACTATAATATTACGCGATAGTAGAAACGTGCAGTGTATACCGTGTCGGCGAACGAAAGATCGCTGGCGAAGCTCGTAGTCATGACGATCGTTTTTATTTGATTCAAAGTCGATTTCTTTATTCCGTTGAACAGCACGTGCTGACTAACGTCGTTATCCAACGCGGACAAAGGATTATCCTGTGTAATTACGTAAGCGTATAGATCAATAATTGTGGTAACCGAGGACGGGCGGTTGGCTATTAACTTCGTAACTGGTCGAAAACGTATAAAGTTAAGCGTCGGTTTTCGGGAACGCGTTTTTAATTCGTAATTCGCCAACGTCCGGCCTCGATTACGAAAAGTGGACGTAACGGTCGAATACCGCGATCTCGTTTTTTACCATCAAAATAACGTTGGCCTTCGAGTACAGAGCCCGTGCTATTGCCACTCGTTGCTGTTGGCCGCCGCTCAAGGCGATACCTCGTTCGCCGATTACCGTCCGCTCTTTGTCCGGCAATATGTCGATGTCGGGGCCCAGAGCGCACGCGTCTATGACCCTTTTGAACCTCGACTTGTTGTACTTGTCGCCAAAGACGATGTTCTCCAAAACCGAAGCGTTCAACAGCCACGTGCGCTGTGACACGTACGCCACCGTCGTCCCTCGTTTGAAGTCCACGTCCCCGAACACGCAATTCATCTCGCCGAGCAACGCTAGCAACATCGATGTTTTGCCGCTCCCGACTTTCCCGGTGATTATCGTCAGTTTACCTGCGTACAATCATCAGATTTATCGTGCGCGAACCCTGTGTTACCGCGCGCTTTTCAGGCGGACAGATTTTTTCAAAAAAAAAATTTATTTCTTAAAATTTATTTATTTTAATAAAATATATTATATTTTTTATATATAAAAAATATATTTATTCATATCGCAGTCTTCTAATAACGAAGATTGGCGAGTTAAAAAAAAAATACAAACCACGTATTCGACTAGTCGTGTGCCCCGAGTTAAAACGGAGGCGAATTAATCGGTATATATTATGACGTAGAAAACGCGTAAACGAAATATATTTGTACCTTCGTCGATTTTCAAATTGTCGACGACCAGCACGGGAATCTTCGAATTGGGCCAAGTGAACGTCGCGTCTTTTATCGAAACGCATATTTCCGATTCCGTTTCCCGGTCATCGTTTTCTTCGGAGATATTTTCCACGCAATTGTTCGGCGCGTTCGTATCGGATTTGTCCCACGACACGTTCGTCTGAAATACGACGCGATTGGCCACGCGAAACGAAATCGTTTAATGAGAGACGTTCTTGGGTTTACGTTTAATAACGGAATAACGACAAGCGGGTACCGTATGTTTGCGTTTATTGTCCACGCGAGATTTTAAACGTTTAACGTTGGGCGTGATCTCCGGAAGTGCCATGAACTCTTCGATCCGTTTCGTGCTCACCTAACCGCCGTATTATAGAAACGAGTAAAAACGTTAATTTCGTCGTTGTTCGGTGGTAACGCGAGACGGTTAAAAACGCTTACAATGGCCGCGATAATAATCGGCACGGTTATGGGGAAGATAAACAGGGGCACCGTTAACTGGTTGGACAACGCGAGGCTCGAAAATATCGCGCCGGAGTCCAATTGCGTACCGTTCTGCAGGCAATACAGACCCAAACAGAGCAGCGATACCAGGACGGACGACGCGTGCGTTAAAAAAGCTTAAAAAGAAAAAACGAACGCACGTGGCCGTACTATTTACGCGGAACGCATTCGAACGTACTCATCGATCCCCAATAAATCGAGTCCTTATCCAACAGGTTCAATTCGTTGTTGCGAGCGTCCGTAATGCGGTCGACGAATTCGTTTTCCCAGCCGCACAACTTTACGAGACGGATGCCTTGCAACACTTCGTTGGTCAACTGGAGACGTTTGTCGGACAAGTTCTGCAACACAGAGCGAAAGCATAATTGACATTGGCCGAGCGGAATCGGTAAAGTATTCGACGTCCGAACGAGCGCGTTGTGTTTGTCGACTCGCCCGGAACGCGACGATTTACGCGCTAATATACGTCACCGATATTTCCTTCGAGTTGCTGGACATCTTTTTGCCGATGACGAACTGCAGCGGTATCATAATGACAATGCAACACGCAGATCCGAGAATAGCGCTCCAGCCGAGTTTCAGGTACAGTAGATAGATCAAAAATATTATCTAAAAACAGACGAATTGACGCGAAACATATGAAAGCATTACGCGTAACGATAAATCGGTCGATCGAATACGAGTGGATATCCGGCGGGGTGAGAGTTCCTTTTCGAATTTTCGAAACGACAACGATTAGCGTACACGTAAATAACAAAAATGTTCGTAAACGCGAAAATTACGCGTCACGGCGAAACTTGATGTACAACTTTCTCGTCTCGTTCGAAATCCGATACATATATTCTCGGTAACGGAAGTATAGTTAAACGTATAAAACGGCGTGGGTACAGACTTTTAACGGTATCGCCCATATGTAGTGTCCGATCCAAAAACTCGACATGATATTCGTCGTGTCTTCGGACAACAGGTTTATGATGTGCCCGTTTTCCGACGTGGAGTCCACCTGGGTTTGTTGCAGCTTCAGCATTTTACCATACAACATGGCCTACAAATAACGCGCGTGCTGTTATTCGCGTCGGTCCGATCGTAATATCGTTTGAACCAAACTTGAAGTCCCGATTTCAGGCGTATGCCTTCGACGTTCAGTATGTGCGTGCTGGCTTGCGAAAAACTCCCCTGGGCGATACAACTTATCAGCATGATAAAAGCCATGACGTAGCCGTTGTTCGAAAATTCCCAAAACGTAACGCAACACGACGGGTTCTGCAAGCGCGACATATTCATTAACGTACCGTCGTCGGTGGATGTATCGCGCGAATTGACGAACACGAGTAACGCGAGGAGAACGGCGACGTTTCCGTTAGTAATTCGCGCTAAAGTCGAGCAAACGCGTTTACGAAAACCAAAGTAATACGCCCGTAAAAACCGAAATTGTAAAATCGAAAACCCATCACGGTGTCCATTGTTCGGTATATAAGCGTGGTCGTACCCGTTCTTTTTTTGAACTAAAAACGAAAATTCCCGTTCGCGTACGTTGGCTTCGGCCACGTGACATCTGGCCCAGAATGAATACGGGCACAGTTAGCGATCATATATATATACTCACGGCACCGTCGTCCGTTGAATTCGTCGCGGTGGCGTCGTGTTTTCTCGCGACGAAATTGACTATTACCGACACTCCCAGTGGTCCGATATAACCCACAAAGTCGCCCATCATTTTCAGTATTCCGCCCAACAGGAACTCTTTCCAATACGCTTTGCAATAACATTTCCACATGGACACTTTAGTGGACGTCCCGTGAATTTCCTACGCGAACGTGTTTAACTATTGGATTAAACGCTAAGGGCGCGCTGCCGGCTACCAAACCTTTTCGTTCAGGTAAACGTCGTACAGTCGTCCGTATTGCGTCGTCGACTTTTCGCGGTTCGGCAACTGTCCCAAGTCTTCCGGTTGGATTACGCGCTTGTAACTGTTCCGCAGGAATCGGGTCAACCAATAGAACGTTATTCTCGAGTACCAGCTGCACAAATCGTGTTTGTAGGTAAAAAACTCGAGGTCCAAATCGGTTTTGTTTACCTCCGGCTGCCGATTACGCGTACAGAAAACGTAAAGAGAAAACAATTAAATTACGTTACTTTTAGAGGCCCTAAAAAACACCCGTATCGATCGAGACGCTATGTATTACCCGTACTATTATCATAATAGCGTGCACGGGACCCATACGCGCGTAGGTGAGATATTAATTAAAAACACGCGATCGTTTTTTTTTCGCTCGGTTATGATATGTAATTTAACACCTACGGATCGCCGCTGTCCGCGCGTAAACTAATTAATTAACACGTCAATCGCGACCACGTGATTTCCGAAATATCTCCGCTCTTTCTTTTTGCAGCTTCGCAGTAACGGTTTTTCGTCGGTTTTGCCTGTACCGTGTTTCGTCAATAAAGTAATTATGCGTCGAAAACTAACGAAAAAACGGAAACAACTATCCGGGCTCTCACGCGGGCTGATTTATAGGCTACGAATAAATTATAATAATTTTTCGACGTCGTTTCGTATATTTTGTAATATATATATATATATGTTCGCTTTACGTGTACACTTTAATCGTACTTGTACTTCCGTGAATTTTTTATCGTTAACATTTGTTCGCCCGAAAAGTACAAAACGAGCAATGAAAAATTACAATAATTATACGATAAAAAAACAACGCGCGCAACGTATCGGATAAACGTTTGTACGTTGGTCACTCGCGTTCCATCGATATTTCGTCACGCCGTCGGTTTTCTGCCGACCAAAATTTTCATAAAAATATCATACGGTTTTTTTACCCGAAAACGTTTAAAAGTCGATAGATCCGTCTAAACGGGACGTATATCGCGGCGACGTATCAACGAGTAGCGTCTCGTCGACGAATTCGTTTAACTTGCCCGCGTCCCCGCGAATTATCGTAATAACAGTTACGGGACGGTGAACGCTTTTGCGTCCATACGTCTAAACATTATATACGGTTGGCTTTTCGTATTGTTTCCGGCATAAACGTTTCGCCGTTACAAACGTCGCGGCGAAAATGTCGCGCCGGACGATCGACAAAGGCACACGCGTACGTTCTGATACCGGTAACCGTTTGTACCCGGTCATCAATCAACAGGAGGTGCTCACCCGTCCGACCATGGCGTACAGGTGGAGCGCCGCGGTGGCGTAACAGCAGGCCGCGGACAGGGCCAACGCGGGCGGCCGGACGTGCGCGTGGACGGTGAAGCCCGCGCCGGTGAGCGACACGAACAGAAGCGCCCGGCTCAGGCCGCACACCAGCCACGCCAGCACGCCGCAGCCCATCGGGCCCGGTTGGCCGGACACCTCGAGCATGTGGCACACCAGCCCGGAGCTGAGCTGCGCCAGCAAGCCGACCGCGGCCGGTACCAGTGAACCGCACGCGCTCAGCGCGTAGTCCGCCGTCAGCGCCAATTCCACCAAGCACGCGACCGTGTTCACGGTGCACCGGGCCGAGTGACCCCCGAACAGCAGCCGCCTCGGGTTCCTGTCGACAAACATCCGAACGACAGTCGGCAAACCGTTCACCAACGGCCACCGAACGTGACCGTGGTTACGGTTACCGGGACCGCATAACTTATCCCCCCCCCATCGCCGGGTCGTTGTTCCCGGTCCGGGAAATATTCGCCGAAGCGGCGCGACTACGGTTTACCGGCCTCAAGGTTTTTCGCGCGCGACCTTACCTAACCCTTTCGGTTAATAGCGAGCGGCGATAAAAAAAAAAAAAAAAAACAACAAACCGAACGAAACGAAGAGTAGGGAACGCGTGTCGCTGCCGAGGGTGAATTACGCGGCGGAAATTCGTATCGCGACGAATTTACGAATCGATACGCTCTATTATTCGGAAACCTAAATTCCGGACGGATTATTCCCTTTTTCGAAGCGTGGCGGCCGATTGTCCGGCCTTTTTTTTTTTTTTCGGGAAATTCGTCGTTATTCTCGGCGCGATAATCCGCGTCGTCGAATTCACTCCGTGTCGACACCCATAAAACGAACTACGTTTCGTTATTTCTTCATATAATCGCGGACAGTGACCAAGCCCGCGATAAACTCGACGGCGATAATCGAATAGTTTTTTTTACAACAACACACGTATGTACGTATATATATCACGTACTTATAAAGGTTAAGCTATCGACAAATCGCTTATACCATTATCGTTAACCTCGTATTTATTTATTTCTCCCGTTGTTTACCGCGAATTAATCCCGTTAATAAATAAACACACGACCGACAATGAACCTATACACCCGGCTGACGAATCAGTTCGCGACCTTGTGTTTCGGTTTAATCCGTTTGTTTTTTGCCTAGATGATCACAAAACGCCGAGGAAACTCGCCCGTGAAGCGTTCGATTTCCGTCCGAAGAATATCGTCGTAGTTCCGTTCCGTTCGCGTCCAACACACGGTAGACGTCACGTAAACGCGGTTAATAAAACACGAACGAAATCGTGTACCCAATTATCGGATTTACAAATAACGAAATGGAACGAAAATCGAAATTGTCGTCGTCGGGACCGTGGTACATACATTTGTACGACGAATCGACTTGCTTGGTTTCTCGGACGCGATAACGTACGAGTAAACACTTCCGGCCCGGACGTTTTGAATTTGTAACGAAAAACGGCCGCGCGCGCGTTCATCTGACCCCGTAGTCGGTTAAATAATAGATTTTTTTTTCCCGTTCGGGTTTTCGATAGGAATTTCGTAAATTACGTTAGATGTCCACGGTTAGAAGAAAAGCGAACGAACCAAAGATAAAAGGGAACGAAACGGGAAAAAACACGTCGAATAAAAAAACCCGCCCGAACTAATTGTATTTAGAACCGGGGAAACAATATGGCTGGCGGATGATGGGGATAGGAAACATTTGTAGGGGCTAAGTGATGATCGGTAAAACGATCTCTAGAAGACAGGCGGAGGGGCGGGGGGTAATAAACGGTAACCGTGGCGGCCGCGCAGGCAAGTTCGCAAAGGCCCAACGCGAAAATACTAGCGGCACCGCCCGATCGTACTACGAGACTCGCTGGACCGAACCACTCACCTAGTCCGAACGCATTTGATGTAGATGACGATCAACATGTTGGCGTACAGCGCGAATCCGAAGGTGATCACGTTGAACAACTCCATGTCGCACGGATCGTACACCAGCCACGGTTTCGGTTCGGTACCGTTCCACCGGGCCCCGTAAGTGGCGCACCAAAATCTGCCCATGGTAGGCTAACGAGCGACGCAATAACGAAGAACGAAAGAGGTTAAAAACGAACTCGGGCCGAACGAAAACGGTTCGTGAACGGGGTACGACGACTGTTCCGGTCAAGCCGAAACGGTTGATTGACGCGAATACGTTTCGGCGGGTCCCTCCGTTTCGCCGCGCACACGAATTTACCAACTACACGCGCGCGCGCGCGCACACACACACACACGTATATCTAAAACCGGGGGAACGTCGTCGCGTATATTTTAATACGTACGTAGTCGCCTCCTACTCGTCGACCTACACCCGGCGGATCGCTCCTAATTGAAACGGATGTGTGTCGGGTTTACGTAGAACAACCGTCGTGTACCTGTTGACGCGTTCGGGATTTATCGATTATGTTTTTCTATTCGGTCGGAAACGATAAACGACCGAGAACACCGCGCGGTTCTGTCCCCGCCGTTCCGTCGCGTACGCTGAACGCCCGCCCGGACAATATTTATTAGACGTTTCGAAGATCATCCTCCACCCGACGGTACGCGCCGTGCGTTACAACTAACGACGAATCACGCGGGTGTCGGCGCCCTCGTTACGTGTGACGAAAAAACCGTCGCGTTTCGTACGTCTTTTTACGTTACACGCCTAACCGTCCGGTGTACCGAATCTGATCAAACGACCGACGAACGTTCCGTTTGTTTCAAATAAATTCCAAAAACGACGCCCCCGTATTTATAGGAATAATAATAATAATAATAACGTATACGTATTAAACGATCTAAATTTCTATAACGTTGAAGGCACTTGTCACACCCACGGACATATCGATCGATAAGAACCAATGACGTTTCGGAGGAACAACTATGTGTGAAATTGATTACATTTCCATTAAATAAGAATCGATTCCATAGATTCCTATATATACGGTTTGTACTAATAAGTAAATCGAAAAATGTATTGTTCCGCGATAATCTGTAATGTCGATATCGATATTTGCGTAAGGAGAACCGCGAAAATATATAGCGAATAAATGGACGGTTTTTAGAACAATTTTGCCGTGAATAGGTCTTTTTTAAGCGCACGTTCCTCTTCGATCCGAAATAATAAATTCGAAACCAGCGTTTGGCACTGCCGGCAATCATTGTATCGTTTTTGTTAAACGCCCGATTTTAGATACGATCTTGTCCGTGTCCTATCGAAAACGAAAATTTTTTTTTCGGAACAATTTCCAACTCAACTTTTACAGGCCCCGAAAGTCGCTACCCAAACCGAGATCGCTAACTAGTAACGAATATACCACGAAATCGTTACCGCGTTGTCAATAACGGTAAACGAAATGTATACGAGAATTAGTTATATCGTTTAATTTCGAAATATTTACGGCGAAGTACGACGAGGTTAATGTTTGAAATCATCTTAGGAATGAAAAAAATAAACGAACGTTCGGTTTTCACAAAACAAATGGATTGGCTACCCTAATCGCCGTGGCTTTTAATTAATAAATAATTTAATTTTGCGTATTTCTTTGACGATTCGATAATATTTGGTCGAATTGTTTGGTTTCGATACGCTATTTTGGTCGACTATAATTTATAGTAGCGTTCAAAATAACAAATACGTTTCCCCTTTTGTTTTATCGTGTAGATAATTTAACAAACACCGACGTTAATATCGTAATTTATTTATTTCGA
>JAIPRN010002685.1:15749-27858 GCA_025469175.1 Geopemphigus sp. TES_GeoC_2020 | reverse complement strand
TGTATAATACGATATCTAGATCGTAATGGCAATGAGTACATATTTCCCGTTGTAAACAATAAGTACTTGCATAGCTGCACACAATTATCAAAAAATAAACTTAATAAAATAATGTTTACATACATTTTATTTTTACTGTTTTATTAACCAAAATTGACTTCAATTGTTGAGAAAAAATATTTTTTAGAACTTAATAAATGCCTAACGACTTTACCTTTTAACACTTAATTAATTAATAATTATCCATGTAATTCGTTTAAATTATGCGTAATAATTTCTAGAAAACGACGTGTATAAAACTTTAAAATATGGATTATTAAAATTTAAGTATAGGCTGGATAAAAAATATAACAATATATTAAACCATTATATACATATTATCATCACATATTAACCAAGCGAAACTTTCAAAATTACATGAAAGATAATTTTCTACGTCTATATATGTTATGTTGTTTCAAAAGGAACATTACATAAAACGTAATTTAAAATATATGTTTGTCTACTGCAAGTATATAACCATTCATTTTTTATTTTTTATATCAACGAAATATGTTGTTGACATGTTTTTTGTATGCTCGTCAATTTTATCTTGCCTTTTAAGATTATTAAGATTATCAAAGGTCATACAAATAAAATCAATTGGATAACGTGCTTACCTAACAGACAGTCGATAATAATTAACATTTAAAAAAAAGTCTTTACACTGAACTGCAATCGATATTTGTACAGTAGCTCCACGAATAAGACCCCTTGCTTCAATATTATTATCCTGCCACATTTATAATGTACACATTTCATTCGATGCGCCGTATAAAATATTATCAAACATAAAATATAAAAAGAAACCGAATATTTTTATAAATCCTATTTAATTAATAACGAAAATACACCCGACACATATATGTTACCCATCAAAAATCTTGAATACAATTTTTGGCTTATTATCCACAAAAAATAAAATAAATACGTGGAGGTTTACGCATAGCTATAATACATTACATAACACTATAATTTAATGTAGATGAGGTCACTTACCATATAAATTTCGACGTAACACAGGCGTATATTTTTTACCGTAATTTTCTGAAATGGTAAACGGTTATGAACAATTGATTCCTTTTTATACAACACGGGTTTGCTATGTTATGTAAATAAACGAATACCTAAATGATTATTATTTATCTTTGTTTATGCTGACATTAGTCAAACTTGATCGTTTTTATCAATGACGATTAAAAAGAAATTTCAAAACTTATTATTGCCGTAACCGCAATGAATCCAAAAAAATACTGATCAACTTTAATCATCTTTAAACTTCATCTTTCTCAACTATAACATATGTAAATTTTATACATATGTCAATTTCAAAATATTTCGTATTTTAATAAACCCAATTTAAATTAACAATTAATGTATTAATGAACGAACATTACATTTTTACAGTACTTTACCCTCAAAAATCGAACAATGTTTTTATTGTATTGCTATGTATATTAGCTAGTATATTAATTAAAAATATTCCTATACTTAATGCTTAAGATCCGCCGACATTTTACTATATTCAATAATTATTTACAGAGGAATTATTAAATTTAAATTTAAAACCTAAGAGTTGGATTAAGAAACCTGGAAATTTCCCAATAAATTACATCTTCGAAACGAATGTTTTAAACTTTATCATATTGATCACATTTTTTTCTATTGGCACTTTGTTGTAGCAATAAAGACGAATCTTATATATTTCATTTAACTTTATTAAAACGATTATTATTATTATTATTATTAGCAATGAAATCATCATCATCATCTCCCTCGCCTTTATCCCATCTATTTAGGGTCAGCCACCTTCGTCCTAAAAATTAGCAATGAAATATATATATAATATTATAAATACTGTCTCGTCGCTGTACTGTTCCTTTCACAGCCAACACATATACCTACGGTGAATCTATTGCACATGACTGTATCAGAATTGCCTATCCAGAGCACCGTAAAATTATTTTAACCTGTATTTAAATAAAACAATGAACACAGAGTACAAAAGAACAATATTAAAATTACGTATCTTTGTATTGCATTATGCTTCATGCTATTAAAATATCTGTATATCCCGTTTATTCGAATACAAACGCATTATGTGATATATAATTACCGTGTCTTCAGATTATGTAAATACAATTTAAATATGTTCTAAACTTACAATGGTGTGCTTTAGTTGAACTTTAAAGAAGATAGACATATATATATATACTGACCGATGATACTATAATTTGGAATACTGTGACCAATGTCAAACAACGCTGAACTGGTTTATAGTCGCCGTCACATTATTGTAACTACCAAAAAGATAAACAATAGATTACAGGAGACTAATTTTTGTTAGCGTAAACAATTAATATGATTGACATGATTACGTAAAAAAGCCATAGTGCTCTAATTAATCGTCTTTGTTATGACACAAAACCGAGAGCTCGACGCATTTACATCTTTAATATAATGTTTTATTATTTTCATCTTTTTTCTTTTATATATCATAATAACAAAAATTATATATATATACACACGTAATTTTATCAATCAAGAATAAAATGTTTAATTTTCAAAGACTTGAAAATTTTTATGTGAACTAATTGACTATATAATTTTCAACTCTCGAAATCTGCATTTACTAAATTTTATTTTATTTACAATAAAATTCCTAACTTATCTAATAATAATACGAACATTATTCATTCCTCTGTTTAATAATTTAATTTAATACAAAATATAACAAAACGTGTTTAAGATATCTTTTTAATAAAAATTTTTGAAATTTTAATTTTCTATTTCCATTATTTTTACTTATATAACATATTATAAAGAATATTATTTACAATTAAAACTTGTATTATAAAATACTAATAATTATTTTAACTATCTTTAAAAGCATTAACAATTGTTTTGTATGATATACAAAATTATTTTAATACGTAATTATTATATTTTTACCCGCAAAGGAACTCTGTAAAGTGAAATGGATATAACGAACCCGCGGACCCTAGATATTTGTAGCTTGAAAGCAACATAGTTTGCATCTCAGGTCAATAAGGAGTATTAAGATCTATATCTGACTGCTGGTGTAAGCATGAACATGTGGTAAATCGGGTCAAGTAGAGGTTGAGGACTTAAGTGGCCGACCCCAAATAGTTGAGAAAATAGGCAAGGAAGATGAAGAAGAAGGTTTATATAAAGAATATTTAACCATCGAAATATTAAAAATATAAAAAGCATATTTTAGTTATAGCGTATAATTTTTTTAAATAAATCAGTTATTATGAATGTTAGATATAATAAATAAATAATCGTTTAGGATAATTAATAAACCATAGAACAATAATAGAAGTTTGTAATTATGTTCACATCTCGTGAAAATACATGGTAGAAATTATTATGTACTACATTTCATTAGAACTATTCAATTTTACAAATAATAATTAATTATAATATAATAATAATTAATTCCATTTAGAGTTCATTAATCATTCGACGTTTGAAACATAACATTTATTTTCTGTGCATTGAGGCGTTAATATATGCTACGTAACAATTTAATCGATGTAAATAATTAAATATATAACTTTGATATTGATTAGGTACATCAAATTTAAGTTTGTTCATATTTTATCGAAGAAAATAATATTTCATAATACTGAAGGTTGGATATTTTAATTTTTACTTTATTTGTATTATTCCAACATCTCGCGCGTACCAACGTCTATAAATTACGATAGATATGCAGTTAAAATTGTTCTTAATATAATACTCTTGTCGACTGGGGGTCTTTACCTCCAATACATATATAAATTTAAATAATATTTATTTGCGTAAATTGTGACCGGGTGAACCGTGAGGTGGTATTGGTGAAGGTTGACGTTTGGACACACAATAATTATAGATCCCGTCATCGTGGAAGGATTTAATACCAAGCAATAGCACGATTATAACAGAGGTAGAATTCCGCGGAAAAAGGAAGGGTTTTTGGTGAGATCAATGATTCTCAACAAAGCGTCACGAAAGTCTACAAAGACAGATTGTAGTAGGTATTGTATTTAGCGACCATTGTTATACTTATCGTGGTCGTTTTCGAAAATTAAAAAATTCTAATATTTCTTTTAATTACGATCAGTTTAAATCAACATATATATATATATAGTCAACCATATACACTAAATACGCAAAACAGACGGTAAGATTTACGAACTACACCAATTCAATTCTTCGAAAATTCAACCCATGGATAAAAATCCGAAATTACGCTTTCGCGATGAATAACGTCAAAAATTTTTTCTTATATAATTTGTAGCGGAAATGAATATAAATAATTTGTTACGCTTTCCGGTGATTTTAAATATAATATCAGATGGAGTACGGTGCGACCATCTAGAACTAATTACAAATAACAAGATTGTGGACTCGTATAATTTCTTTGATAAAGAATTAGGTGAGCCATTAAAGTTAATATTTTGATCGTTTAAATTCAAATGTTCGGATAAAAACTATTATATAAATGTAGTCAAAATATGTAGATAATAATAATCATTGTAATAATAATAAAAATAATAATAATAATCGTTTTAAATGAAATAAATCTAATTCTAATATAGAAAACAACTTTTTAAAAATTGATAAGACAGCACGAATCAAGAACGTTAAGTTGTAATGACTTACCAACGGTTTTATTATTATTATTATTATTATTATTATTATTATTACTATTTTTATATATGTAGGTGTCGTCAACGCGAAAACCTAAACCATCGCGATCGGTATATGTTAGTAACTACTCAAGTATTAACTATAAGTAGATACTTTGTCTTAATATATATACATATGGCCGGATTGTCTATCGATTGGCGGACAATGGACACATTAAGAAACCGTAAACGACGAATGCGTTTCGTTTTTTCGTTTTTTTAAAAACACTTTGCAGTTAGTAACAAACAAAATAAATCGATAAAACAGTATCGTGTACGCGGGGATCCGACCAAATTTCCACGATTTCGCGGCAATTATTACTACGTGACAAGAAGAGGTCCATTCTCCCCCATCCTATCCCACTACCGCTTATGGCGGACGCGGATACGCACGCCGTCCGACATTAGTCGTCAAAATATCGTCTTCGTTGACGCGAAAATCGAATCACGGCCACGCATTGAACGGCGCAACGTATCGTCGACCGGCGACTATCGAGACGTCACGGTCGTAAAATAATATCGCTCACGTGCTTCGTGTAACGCGCCGAAGTCTCGCACGTCCGCGTATCTCGTCAGATAAGTCCGATTTGTAGGAGGACAACGCGCGGATTCATTATTGGTGGTCAAATATTATTATTCTATTACGTTACGTTCAATACTGGATTAACAGACACACACTAGTTCGCGACATTTTAAAAGACGTAAATATTTAGAACACTATCGAATCTTTAAGTGCGCGTTTTGCAACGAGCTGAAAAACACCGTTAATAATCCCCATGGCGTACGTGATACATAAATAAAAATGTTTTGTAGAGTTAATTTCGTACGTCACAAACGCGAATTAATCGTAACAGACAAAAGCAACCATTTTTTAATTCCAATATGGACCGATAACGTATTTAAAAGCTTCAAAATATCTAAAACCATTCCGGTACCTATATCAAAATTTGTGAACATTCGCGACAAATGTGATAAAGTATCTCCAAATAATAAAATCGTTTTACTTTTTTGGTACGTCTCAGATACGTTTACAAATTATTGTTCAGGTGGGAGATCGTTTTTCATTTAAAAGCGTGCGAAAAACTATTATTAAAACCGACAGAAGAAAGCACTGGGCTAAACGCGCTGGCTTCGTTTACTGTCGAAAGCGAACATTTTAATGAAAATCGATTTTACCGACGGGACGCTGTAAATAATTGTCGCGACAAAGAAAAAGTCGTTTTGCTCGGATGTTCTTTGTTTTACGTTATTCCCGAACACTCGTCGCCGGATCTCGCCGTAAACAATTTCCATCGAATAAAAAACAATGTGTGCGATCTGACGAGACGCGCGCGGTCAATACGTGTCGAGTAAAAATGGATTAGAACCGTGGTCGACGATCGGATTCGAAGGAAAAATCGCCGGTTTCGATAATAAACGCCGCGTATTTTCTTGATCCCGTTGCTCCCGTGTCTAAGTACGACTAGTAATTGTGGACATAATCGACGATAACGGGAATAAACGCCAAATGTATTATAATGTCGCCGTGGCGTTGTTCGTTATGCCGAGTTACGACAATCGAAGTAAATCGAGGTCAAACCGAACATTTGTGTACGCGACACATCTGGTGCGTGTGCCGAAACCCTTCCGCGTATGTAGGTCGAACGCACGAACGGTGGCCGAGGAGCCGAGTGTCGGCGAATCGCGCGTAGCGATAACCCCCCCGCACCGCCAAGAAAAAAACACCGGGGCGCGCGCGCGGTCCGCGGAAAGGAATCGCGGCGACGGGAACGCGCTAACGACGTAGTATTGGTGCCGCGGGAACGAACGAGCAAACGGCGGTCTCCGCGCACGCGCCGTTGGCCCAAATCGGATCAGCTGTGCGCCGTAACCAGTGCCATCTGACGGGCTTTCCGGGCACCGCGACACGACGCGAAATACCCGCTCCCTCGCAACCGTCCCCCGCCCGGCCCGACTGACGGTGACCCCGCACACAATCCGTCGTCGTCACTCGTCGTCACTCATCGTCAACAGCCAGCAGGCAAAGAGCGCAGCAGTAGCGATTTCAGTGTCGGCCGTGTTCGAGTGTATGCGAGTTGTGCGAGTTTCACCGTAGTGGACGGCTTCACCACAAATTTTTTCCGTGTGGTGTGTGTGTGTGCGTGCGTGCGTGCGCGTGTGTGTTGAGTATGCGCGTGCGAGTGTGTGCGTGTAAACGACTTGTATAATAGCGCTTGCGTATATGTGGGTATATATGTTTGTGTGTAAGATGCTCGCCGCGATCAGTAAACGTTGTGTCCGTTGCGATGTTGATAAATACTATTTGTGGTGGCATTCACGGTCGCAACGATAATAGTAGTGGTGGTCGTCGGACTTTTCGCGTCGGCAATAATAATAATAGTATTTATAATAACGACGACGATTTATCGGTCGTCGTAACGGCCGCGGTGGTGGTGTAACGACGAAATTCCGCCGTTGTTTTGTTCCGAGCGTTTCACCGACGAAGCCGTAGGTTAAAAAAGACATTCGTCGCGCGGACGATTTACGTATTCGTTCCGTCAGTGTTGTCGTTCGATCTCAGGTCTACAGTCCTCCACCGCGAACGGTTACGCGTCGTGCGTAAGTCATCGCCACGCGAATAATGGCGGCCAGCCCGAACAGCAGCAATACGACGGTGGTGAGTTCGGACAGCGGCAGTGTGATCGGCGGCAGTTCGTCGGGCAACATCGGGACGACAAGCAGCGGCGGCAGCCCGTTCGGCCAACAAGGCGAGGACCGGCTGAAAGACCTGTACCCCATGGTGGACGAGAACGATACACCGTTGCCCAGGAGCTGGAACTCCAAAGACAAGTTCACCAATCTCGGGCTGTCGCAGAACAACATACGTGTACATTACAAAGGTAATTCATTGATTTACGGGTCGCCCCTCCTCGTTTTCGTTCGTTGTCGCCCACCGTCTCGCGATAAAAAACAAAATAAACCGTAGCCGTTTCGCACGCCGTCGTCTTAATAATTGTAGTAATAGTAATAGTAGTAGTAGTAGTAATAGTAGTAACAGTATTAATGTAATAAAAGTATTCGTAGTAATAGTAGTAACGGGTATAAAATGTACAATACCCAACGTTAGATGCGGGTAACAAAGAATCAGCTGATCATTGTTTTGTTTCGCGCGCGCACAGGTCCGCCAGGGTCTGTCGACGGACACGAGCTACGCGTAGAGTATATAATTCGGACGGCTTCTATCATCTGGTGGCGGCGATTGTCTTTTCGCCGTGGGTATTATTTTATTTTTTTTTATTATTTCTCCGTCTCAAAAGTCGAGAGTTCCAAGGTCGACGAAGGCTCTCAATCTCCTCGTCCCCCGCCATCCATCGTCCGTCCCACCATACCTATCGAGTTCAACAACGTAGGTAGAGATTCCGTTTATTGCGTGCGTTGTTGTACCCCACACGCGTTTTTACGCGTTTTCCTTTTCTTCATTGTCCGCGCCGATTCCATTTCGGCCGTTCCCTACCCGTCCGTCACTCGCGCCAATATAATAATAACGAAAAAATAGGACATCGTCCAGCAGCGCCTACTCGCGTGTCCCGCCGATATGGTTTTTTTCTCCACGTCTCGTTTGTATCCATCCTGGATTGTTCAGTACACAATCAATGTACCAAACGGCGACCCGTCCGTTAGGATGTAAAAAATTACGTTCTCGTTTAGTCATTACACTACCTACCCATTTTACCTATTGTTTGTTGGCCATTCGATATTCCCGAATTGATCAATTCCTTTGTTAACTTCGAGAAATAAGTAACTCAGTTATAATTTAATGTTTTTGAATTGGCGATAAAAAAGCAGCCCGAAAACCTGCACTAAAAACCTTAAAAAACTTTTAATACATGTTTACATTATCTTTTAGAGAACCATTAAAATACCCATTAAGGACTAGTTTGTTATCCAAAAGTGTAAGAAATTAAAATAAAATATTCAGAATCTTATACCATATATTATATATTTCTATGTACTAGTAAATTTCAAAATCTAGCACCTATTAAAATTACCTACGCTAAAAAGTGAAAACTGCATTTGATAAATTGTGTTGCCCTTTAAACAAAATTGTTCCTAATTTAGATACCTTTGTTTAAATATGTTTTAATTTAAAAAATAGTCATTTATCGAGTTAAAAGTTCATTTTAGAAAAACAAAGCCTTAGTTAATAACATAATCTAATTTAACTTTAAAAAAGGCATAGCTCTGTCAATAACGATGTCCTTAAATAACTTAAAAATGTGTAATTATAAAAAAAAAATAAGTAAATTCTTAAATATAACTATTTTTGCCCTAAAAACTTATTAAATATGCATAGTCATATGCTTGTGAAAATAATAAATTTTATTTTATTTTAAAATCAAAATTTTTTAAATATTAAACTATATTTTTTTCTACATTTTGACATATCTTGACATACTTTTTAATCAAGAAAACATTTACATATTGAATTGGCTTTTTATGTATTTAATTTAATAAATACTAAAATACATTTTTTTATTAAAATATTAAACTTTGATTTCTTCTATCAACATTTTCATAATCATTTTTGTTTGATAAACCATAAGTACTTATGGTATATTAATATTTTATTAATATTTATATTTATATAAATATTTTGCATATTTATAATACAGATTATAATATGAATACAAATATAAGGTAAATTGTATCTATTTATAATTATACTTCTATCCAAATATTTCAAAAATTATTTAGATTGTTTATTATATCAAATTAATAATATATCTATTTATCTTAAAACCCACCATAAAAAATTAACATACTTCCATTCAAAATGTAATGGTTAAATGTTTATACAAATATATAAAAAAAAGTGATTACTGTATAAAATATCAAAATATTCTATTTTTTTTTAAATATATATTACAATTTATTTATCATAACCTAATATTATCGTTAATATAAAATTAAGTTTATAAATCTCTAACAAAAAATATTTCAGCAATAGTGTTTACTAGGTACTAACAAACAAACTATTTTGCAAATATGATTTAAAATAGGTTGGTACATTACTTTTTCTTTTGGATAAATTTTATAATTTTAAATACAACTATTAGATACTTTTAAATTTATTTATTATACAATAATATGCACAACTAATTGTAATTTATTCCCCTAATTTACACATAGATTTTTTAATAAGTACTTTTAAAAATATATTTTTAATTTAAATGTTATTATATAATAATTATAACCAGATTTTTAGAAAAAAAAATGGTATCTATGATCTTTATTTTAAATTTTATATTCAGACTAAAAAATAGGTAGGTATGTTAAAATAAAAAGTGAATACATTTAAAAACAACATGTATATACTTGATATTTTTCTAAATTCTTATTTTAAATTAAATTTATTGGTAATTGTTATCGAGTATTATTTAACCTTTCTATGTATGTATAGTAAATTTGTAAAATCATCAAATTAGTTGTATTCTTAAAATCTTGATTTGTATTACTGGTTATTAATAAGCCTCCACTATCAAAATTGCTTAACAATTATAAATTCTGATTTAAAAGTAGCTTTGTTTGAACTATTGGCAATCGTCCAAGGTCTATCTTTAATAATTAAATGATGTGTACTAAAATAAAAATTACGTTTTTTGTAACAAATAATAAAGTAATAAAATTATAATTTCTTCGATTATTTATTTTCAGGTCATGGAAAAACTCATAAAGATGCAGCTAGTGTTAGGGCAACATACCCTATTCCTGCTTCTTGTGGGTTATATTATTTTGAAGTTAAAATTGTTTCAAAAGGGCGCGATGGTTACATGGGTGTTGGACTTTCAGCCCAAGGAGTCAACATGAATCGTTTACCCGGTAAATAAATGGATAAAAAATATTTCTATTTGATTTGTGCATAATTTCATCTGTAATATCTATTATGATATTATTATGCTAATAATAAAATCAAATTCCAGGTTGGGATAAACATTCTTATGGTTATCACGGTGATGATGGCCATTCCTTTTGCTCAAGTGGCACAGGTCAACCGTATGGACCAACATTTACCACTGGTGATATTATCGGTTGTGGAGTAGATCTTGTGCACAACCACTGTTTTTATACAAAAAATGGAACCCATTTAGGAACAGCATTTACTGACCTTCCTGTAAGTACCTAATTACTTTTAACTATTTCCTTATGTTATTAAAGTATTAATGTTTGTTTCAGCCAAATTTATTTCCCACAGTTGGCCTACAAACACCTGGTGAGGTTGTTGATGCCAATTTCGGGCAGTTGCCATTTGTATTCAAAATTGAAGAAATGATGAAAGAACTTAGAAGCCAAACACAAATGACTATTCAAAATTATCCTTTTTCTTACCCATATTCACAGTGCCAGACAAATTTCCATAAGTATAATAGCATAATTTTAATTTTGTAACTAGTAGTAATAATAATTTATATTTCAGGATGGTTTCTACTTACTTAGTACACCAAGGTTTCTGTGCAACTGCAGAAGCGTTTATTTCTCAAACTGATCAATCATTTGAAGAAGAAATTGCTTCCATAAAAAATCGCCAAAGTAATTAAGGGAACTTTTTAATAAAAATATGTTTAAAAATTGATTTTTAACTCATTTTTAAATGTTATAGAAATATTAAAATTAGTGTCAACTGGCCGAATGGGAGAAGCTATTGAAATGACCAATAAGCTTTACCCTGGGCTACTTGAATCAAATCGTAACCTTCTATTTAAGCTCAAATGTCGTCAATTTGTTGAAATGGTTAATGGAACTGATTCTGAAGTTGCGCCCCGTTCTTATGAAAATATTGAAATTCAAACGACTCGTCCTTCTCCAAAACGTACATTACAGTCTAATCGAAGCCCAACATCTGTACAAACCAATGGGTATAAATATTAACCAAGTAATCAAAACTTCTTAGAAATAAATTAATACTTTTATTTTTAGGAGTATAAAATGTCAAAAATTATCAAATACAATTGAAGTGACTGAAATGAATTCAGTAAATTTAATATTAAATGGATCTTCAGATGTGACTACAGTTAAAACAATAAAGAATGGTACACCAAAAATTAATGATTACCAAATAGAAAAAATGGATTGTAATGAAGACAACCAAATGACTGAGTATATTATGTCACCAGAAAGTGTGAATGGACATCATAAACATCACCATACAGAAGATTACAGTTCGAATGGTTATCATAATGGACATATTTGTGATGAAATAAGTACTAATGGTACGTCAAGAGTTAGTAATAATGAAAATGAAAATGAAGAGTCAATGGGTAAATTTTAGTTATAATTAATAGTATTAACTATAATATTATTACTTAATGTACATTGTGTGTTTATACATATATATA
>JAIPRN010002685.1:0-15698 GCA_025469175.1 Geopemphigus sp. TES_GeoC_2020 | reverse complement strand
ATATATATATATATATATATATTTGTATATATAGAAATTGATCAACCAGAATATCACCAAACTACCAAAAAAGTGTGTGGGGGCAGTAAACCTGGTGTTGAAAAAATGTTAGAATTTGGTCGAGAATTATTCCTACTTAGTTTACAGTTAAGACAAGAATTAGGAAGAAATGAAACAAATAAAAAAATGTTACAAGTATGTATTTGATATTAATCATTACGATTCTATGTTAACGTGCACGCAATTTGTTTATTTAGGATGCATTTAGTTTATTAGCATATTCTAATCCGTGGGATAGTCCTGTGGGTTGGCAACTGGAAGCCACCCAAAGAGATAGTGTATGCGCAGCATTGAATTCTGCGATTTTAGGTAATGAATAATTATGTGTTGATTATATATACATTAATAAAATCCTACTATTTAACAAATTCTATTTGCAACGATAATTTTTTTGATAATTTAAATGTAATAAAATATACCCTTTTCATATAAAATTGTGGAATAATTATGTGTAATTTTCATGATTGTTACCAATTGAAATTCTTTTCTCTTTCAATTAAATTTTTTAATTGTTATTAATTTAAAAAATAAAATTGGATAAAAGTTGTGTTATCCTACATATAGTTTTTTCTTGGAAAGAATGCATTGTGATAAAAAACTTAATTCAATATATATTTAATATTATTGACTTT
Organism: Geopemphigus sp. TES_GeoC_2020; assembly: GCA_025469175.1. Lineage (NCBI taxonomy): Eukaryota > Metazoa > Arthropoda > Insecta > Hemiptera > Aphididae > Geopemphigus > Geopemphigus sp. TES_GeoC_2020. The sequence goes on along the minus strand of JAIPRN010002685.1, from coordinate 15,006 downwards.
TGTTTTATTATGAAATATCTATTTACTTAAACCTAACTTCTACGTACAAATATGAATTTTAGAATCTAGTAATTTACCACGGCGTCCACCACTAGAAATGACTGTTGGTCATGCCTACGAACTAGTCAAGCTTATGGCCGCGTCTAGTATGGGAGCATGTGCTTTCACCAATATTGATGAACTGCTTAAATGACCTTCGTGTAATGTGCGCGTCTCACTGCCACCATTCTGCAGGTACTCAATATTTCAAAAACAAACTCGAAGGAATATAATTTAAATAATTGTTTTGTATTTTATAGAATTCAAAACGGTTGGCCGCCAATTTCGAACATAATAACACTGGCAAAAGTACTTTAAGCGGCCACATCACCTACAAAAATATTTTGTACAAAAATAAAACATTAATTGACAATTTCATTATTCTGAATAAGTGTGTAAGTAGTATTTTTCAAATAGAATTTTAAAATATTTACAGTTTTAACACATTGTAAATTAGCATTACATTTGACAAACTGTATATTGGACTTAACCGAAAGTTATTTTCACTTATATAAATTTTGATTATAAAAAAAATTTCTTTCTTGTTATGTAATTATATTATTTTGAATTTAAATAATTAAACAATACAAATACTATGTACTTTAAAAGACTATTATATTTTGTTAATATTTTATTTTCGCGGACAAATATTTATAAAATCAACAAATGTAAAGGTCTGATTACTTTGTCAACATAAAACCTTATAGTTGAATTCAAATTTATAATTTGTTGTACGTAAATGTTATTTGCGTATTTTATGATCTCTGCACATAATTTATGCAACATGTTAAAACGATATTTTGTTGCTATTGTAATGTGATCCTTGAATACCTTTTCTTGACAAATAAGTTTTTTTTTATTAAATCAAATGACGTTTTATTTTTTTATTAAATAAAAATAAAAATTTTGATTCGCCAACACTAATATGTAAGATCATTAAACATTGTACCATATTATTTAATTTATAGTTGTTAGTTTCATACAATTGTACTAACAAAATATAATTAAAACATAATTAGATCGTATAAATATAGATTTTTTTTCTGAAAATTTGTTTATTTTTTATATACTATTGAACATATATATATTATTATTATTATTATTATTATGTTTTTGAACCAGTGTTGCTTAGCAACAGTTTTATAAGTTATCAAAACAAGCTTTACAATTTATGTTTGTGTGTTATCAATTTTTTTAATATATATTAAAAATTGTGAGTAAAATATAGTTTTATTATTATTTTGATTATAATAAATGCGTTAAATGGTAGAGCATTCTTGCTATTGACAAAATCAACTATAATGGCCAACGGTATGGGATTAGTGTCTTATAATACAGGTAACAATGATACATTTTACACCTGATCCAAGATTAAATACTTTATACTATATCGGTAGTGAATGCAACAATAATATTGTTTATAGAATCGATGATGCAAGAAAAATCTGACTGGATTATATATAACCGTTATGTACAACGAGATTTGGAATTATGTAAATTATTGATTGATCAAGAGTTACAAAACAAAAAAGATAATAATGAATTTGCGTTTTATATATTGGTAATAAATAGATTGAATAGGGAAAAATTATTTAGAAAAAAATCTTCAGTATTCAAATTTTCATTAAGAATTAATTGAATTTAATCTTCGTATATTTGAAAGGAAATATTCTAATTATTCGACGTATTATTTATATTTCGACCATACGAATGTAGTAGTCCTAGTATAATATATTATACAAATTATAGATAAATGTTTTAGGGACTTATATACAGAGAAGAAGGTAAGATTAAAAATTCATATTGGTGTTTCGACAGATATTATGCGTTGAACCCATTGTGCGTAGAAGGAGTAAAACAGATCGCTCGATCGTGGTATGTTAACAATAAACATCAAATCACTATTATATTCGTCGCAATTCATGCAGTAGCTAGAATTTTAAAATAGTTACACTCTCTATGTAGTGTATTTTAAAATTTGGTAACCAGCCCCATAAACATTAGATCACCGCTCAACTAGGTTACCATTTCTACTGTTGTCGGTATTCATAAAATGCCGAAAACAAATTGTAATATTTCCATAGTGTAGCAATTATTGAATACACGATAAAATTGCGCAACTGACGATACTATTTCTGGATGCACTTTGTAACGTACAGTGTGGAATTGCGCATGAAGTATGTACTATGTAAACCAATTATTACATGGTATATAAACGCATGATTGAGATTTTATTGGAATATTACTAAAGATTTGAATAACAATTTTCGCTTATGAACGAGATTTAAACAAATCGAAATATCGATTATTTTTATTATTCTTAATAAACAGGTATTCAAAAAGAAAAAATACTTATAAATTAATACCGATGTATTATTAATTTTATATATATATATATATATATATAAACAAATTAATAAACAGGACTCGTGACTTATAGCATTTGCATATTTGTTTCGAAATGTCTAAAAGGCATCTAAGTAGGCTATACATTTATTTTAGATAATTAAATACGAAAATTGTTGTTGCGTATGTTTGCATATTTCGAAGTTTTGGCGCTATTTTTATATTTTTAGAGTTATTTTACGTTTATTCTGTTATTTCACAGAAAAAAAGTTTAATAGTCTAAAAAATCTTTCAATTTATATTTTATTAGCCCCGTTTCACACAGACACGTCGTCATAACGTATACGAACTTGAATAATTTGAATTGCAATAGGCGTTGTGTTTAAAAATTATTTATATTTCTATATTTATCTATCATAAAAGTACAACACATGTACAATATTTGTAATAAAAGTACAAATGAAACGTTGAGCAATTATTCTTCAGTGTTTAGATATCCCGTCGATAAAGAGATAAGGAACATGGTATGTATTTTAATATATTTCTAGTTCCGAAGTATTAAAACTGGTGTTCAAATAGAATTATCATAAACAGCAAATTACTAAAAACTATTTATCAGTCGCTCTCGATTTGTGACGGCGTATATGTATTCGCGTGTAGAGTTTTTACTTGCTAATTTAATTTTTCCTTGTGTACCTATTATTTTTCATGATACCTAAAAACAAAATGTCTATTATTAATCGTCTTTAAAATTATGTTCGCGAACTCAATAAAAATACGTTTGTAATTGTGAAAACAGATTTAATGTCGCTCGAAATTTAAAAACCGAAAAACGTTTGAACGCAGTTCTGATGTGCCGAAAATCAATGTGACCAAAAACAACAACAGATGATCACAAACTCGACAAAGAAATCTTCATTTTAAAAAAAAATTGTGTGTTGCTTTACTATTGGCTATTATTCCCTTAAATAAACTTTCGAATACAAGTTTTAGACAATTTTTGGGAACTTATACCGGAAAATATATTCTAACACAAGCAACTTTGACACATGGATACATCAATGAAATTTTTGACGGAACAATAAATACAATTAAACTAGATCTGTTAGGCAAGGAAATATAGGTCAGTATTAAAGAAACGACAGATATTAATGGTCTATTTGTAGCTAACGTGATTGTTAGTATACCTGAGATAGATTGCTCGGGTAAACAATGTTTGATGTATTCTGAACTATTAGAAAAACAAATTATTCGACAAGTTTGTACAAAATATTGTTGAATACAACGTCTTATTGTTTACATCCAATGCCACTCTCTATATGGAAAAAACTACCAACTTTTTGAAAGCGTTATATTCAAAAATGATGCATATAACGTATACAGCTCATGGTCTTCATAGAGTAGCGGAAGAAGAGGGAAATTTAATACTGACAATAAAGCAATTTCTAGTATCAAAAAAATATTTCAAAAAGCACTAAATGTTTAAAAATGAAACACCTTATTTATATTTACCACCTGAACCTATAATTACGCATTGGGATACATAGATAACGCCTTAAATTATTATTGTAAAAATCTGTAAGTCATTTATAAAATAATTGAAAAAATTAGACATAGTGATGCCATTAGTATCAAAGAAGCCGAAAAATATATTTTTTTAAATGATATTAGAAAAGATTTAGCTCACATAAAGTTCAGTTTTTCAATATTAACCATTTTTGTCGCCGAACTACAAAAACAAGGACTAACATTAAATGAAGCGGCAAATATAATTAAATTTGTTGAAAGGAAATTTGAAATTCTTCAGGGATCAATTGGAGTAGCAATTTTAACTAAATTTGACAATGTCATTAACTAAAACATCACTTTTAAAATTTTAAAAATATCGGCAATAATATGAAAACTAACATGAACTTGGACTTCCTGAAAATCTTTTAACTCATGATTTCGTATACCTTAAGTACACGCCAAGTACATCTGTTAACATTGAGTGATTATTTTCTACATACAAAACTTTGCTCAGTAACAATCAAAGATCGTTTATATTTGAAAACTTGAGTAAACACTTCATTATTAAATGTAATTTACAAGGTAAAAATTATTCAAAATAAATATATTTAAATCACTTTTATTTATATGTATTCTTTTACAGAATAATTATCGAAGAAGGAACGAGCAAATACATTTAGATGATTTTTGTAACAAAATAATAGTAAAAGTATTTAAAAATACTACCTATTGTAATTATTTATAAGTTAAATTTATAAATGTATGAGATACAATTCATAAATAAATAGTAATTAATAATTATTCGTTTATTATTGATATTCAACATTTTTTTTTTCATATTTTAACATTTTTAGTGCATATTTAAGCGCTTATATGATTGTTTTTAAGAACATATTGATGCACTTAAAACGGCTTTTTTAAAAACCACAAGTCACGAGTCCTACTAATAAATAATAAACTTCTGTAGCAATTAATCAGGAGAGAATCAGAATTAAAAATAAAATAAGGCTTACCGTTATATAATATAGATATTACTAATCAATGGTCAAACTTTTAATTACAAATTATACTTATTTTATTAACTATAAAACAAAACTAATGTAATTATTATATAAACGATCAATTATTTATAACTGTGTATGATCTATATTATGTATACCTATTATAGCTGTACACTAAATGTCCATATAGTTTTCATAATGACTGATACATAACTAATAGAATATTTTATTGTATTCGAAGCAAAGGGATAAAGGGAATGGAATCATTTGTTATATGAAATACTAATACCTATAAATTAACGCGCGGACTACACATAATATTATGTATTTTAGTTTACTTTTGGGCAGAAATGATGAAGCCAGAAAAATGTACTTAGAAGCAGAAAAAATGTGCAGTGAACCAGACACCAAAATTTATTACAACCTTGGTTTGTAAATAATTATTACAATTTATACCTGATTTAAATGTTTTCTAATTTGTTTCACAAATCTCAAATTAATTTATATATCTATTATTGTTTTATACGTTAATGTGTATATAGGTTTATGTTACATGAATTTGGGTGAATTGGATAAATCTAAAGAATATTTTCGCCGTACCATACAACTTAGTCGAAATCAAGATGCATATGAAAAATTAGCTTCGATATTCGTCATAGAAAATAATTTGAAAAATGCAACCAGCATACTAAAATCGGCGTCAAAGTAATTTTTAAATTGTAGTGTATTCAGTCATTTCATTTGAACTGTAGATGCCCTACCAGATTTTTTTCAATTGCTCCACCTCTGACCAAAGTCTGTACAACATTTGGTTAAACGAAACAACTATAGTCTATAGATTGCATGTCAGATGGTAATTAGGTGGAGAGGTAGGGTATCAGACAGAAATAACGTACCTAGAAATTTGTTTAAATACATTCGACGTGTAATATAAAATTTTGAAAACAAATTATAACTAACCGCCTCACTCTGAAATATTTTCTTGATTGAATAATTTAGATTTTTGTAAATCAATCGTTCGACCTTCATTTATATTCCTAGACATAAACACTTATAAATCGTAACTCAAATTCCCATATTATTATAACATAGAAATAAGTATCGAAACTGAAAAATTTCTGGTCGTCACTTTATAAAGTAAAATTAATTTGTTTCTTTAATTGAACTAAACTTTAAAAAAACTTTGCTGTTAAGAAAACAGTATTTACGTGTATGTTCAACAAAATGTACTCGCAGTTATGCGACCTAATTAATAGTTAATTATTTCATATACTATAACCATCGGTATCTCGACGTTGTTCAAGTTATTTCGATAAACCAATTCAACGTGTTTAACTAAAAACCCCGTGATTAAAAGAGTATATATTTTTTTAGACGTCAAAATGACTAAAATTATTATTAGCTATGCGCAATTGTATAGACTTTACCAAAGTTAAAGATGAAACAAAATGATTCCGACTTTGTTTTCGTCGTTGTAATTTATGTATTTTGAACCACTTGACGATATGTCGTATATTTTCTAAAAATAAACAACGGCCCTTTTAAATACTTTTGACGACGTTCGGTACACGTTTCACTTTTACACGACGTACTACCTTTCCGTCCAAAGGTTGTTTCCGTTCAGTACGAGTGTTTCCGTGGACTTGGGCCTATTGCATATGAAACAACGTGAATACGATCAGGCGTTCGACGTACTCGGGAACACACTTTGTCAAGACCCAGAAAACCCCAAAGCGCTTTTGACTTTGGCGGCCGAAATGCAGGTACGCTATACTGGCGACGATATGAATCCCCCCCACCCCATCCCTGTGTTGTGAACGAGTCAAATGTTTCGTAACCGTCCGTTACGTACTCTACGTTAAATTATTTTGTCGCCAGAGAAATTTGGGATACGACGAGGCGTTATCCAAGTACACAAAAGCCGTCGCCGATCTATCGGAATGTTCGGAAATATGGAATAACATCGGCATGTGTTTCTTCGGCAAACACAAATATGTGGCGGTAATAATATTTTACGCGTAGAGAATACGTTATTTATGATACGCTTAATCTTAAAATGTAGAAATAATTTCTATGGCACGCCTATTAGCTGCATTTCTACTCAATTTCGCTAACTATGCGCACATTTAAGTAGGCAAATACAGTAACGTAATATCGTATACGCCACGTTCTCTCAAATAATAAACGTCACGTTTCGTTTATCGTTAATATTGCGAGGGGCGTCCTTCGTAAATATAAACGCGTATATTTAAACGACATTCGCGAAATATATAATGAAAACATGACACTATTCCTCTAGATGATCGCCGTTGGGGTCAATACGTTTTCGAAGCCCGGTGACTAGCTTTCGGATATCATCGTCGTATACCTCCCGTTTGTCTACAGCTTCCTGGACCTCCTCGTCGCTTACAAATCGTCCACCCGAAAATTCCTTTAATATATATTTTGAAAATATGGTAATTCGATGGTGCCAGGTCCGGAGAGTAGGATGGGCGAGCGAACAATATCGCGTCCAAACGGAACGAGCAGGTTCCGGGTGAGTCGGACGGGGTCTGGGATCTGGCGACGTTGTCGCGAAGGAGTGACACAACCACCACGAGTCAGCATTCCCTTTTTTTCGTCTTTGATTTATTTGTCCAATCTCTTCGATGCGCTGCAGCATTGATGACGGACCCTTGGGGCATAAAATCGACCAAATAAGATCCCTTTCCAAAAAACGGTTACCACGATTTCTCTCTCCCTCTATAAACTGAACTTTGAATTTATTAATTGATGATGAATGGGTATGGTGCCACTACTGTAGAGACTTGCCTTTTTCACTCAGGAGTATAGTGATATACCCGCGTTTCGTACCCAGTCGCAATTTGAGTCGAGAACAGTTTCGAACGGACAACAATTTGCAAATGACGAGGGAGATACAGGAAGCTGTCGAGAAATCATTCCCGCAGATGGAACGGAAAGTGTACGACCAAGGTATACAAAAACTAGTTCGAAGCTTCGAAAATATATTGACCTAAACGGCGATTATCTAGAGAAATAGTGACATATTTTGTAATTTTCGTTTAAATATACGCGTTTTTCTATTTTCAACGCGTGTTGTAACCTTACTTTTCAGACGTCCCTCGTATTTTCTTTGAAGAAACATAATACGTATACCTTCCCCCACCTACCTATTATAAGCGTCGCGACAAGATTTCAACGTCACATTTGTTCTGCTCTCGTCTTCCACGCGCTTATTCAATAAACCTTATTTGACGCAGGCCATCAGTTGTCTAAAACGAGCTGTTTACTTGCACCCGTTTAATTGGATCGCTCTGTACAACTCGGGTCTTGTACATATGTACACCAGGCAGTACGTTTCGGCGTTTTTGTTCCTGTCTACCTCGGCCAAATTAAATCCAAACCACGCCAGCACTTTTATGCTAATCGGACGTAAGTCAAACATTTTGTCTAGTTTTCCGTTGTTTTATAATGGAATCGAATTTACTTTAATATATTACGCTATTCGTGGTATAATCGCTATACATCTTTATCGAGGAGGCTTAAAAGTATTTTTATTTATTTTTTTTCTCTTGTCGCGAAATGAATAATCAGTGTTGGTGTATACACAACATTTCATTGGACAGACAATAGATAAGAGGGTGTTTAAAAAAACGTATATGGTTAAAAAAAATTAATTTAAGTATAAAATATCTATATTCGAATATTATTTAATTCTATTCGTCGATTTTGTTTTGTCGCGAATTACATCCACAACCAATGGCGTACTAACAGGGGGGAGGAGGGGGGTTGAGGATAAAACCTCCTCCGAATGTTTTTAGAAAAAATTTATTTCTTACGAGACGTATATTTTTAGTCAATAATAACGAAAAACTAAAATATTTTTAAACTTCGATACACGTTATAATATAACGTTTTCATTAAAAATTAATAATCTATTAAAGTTTATAACGTGCCCTGTTTTGTTAGGGTCGACCGATTTATTTATTTAAAAATTAACCCCCTCCTAAAATTCAGGTTTAAGTACGCCACTGTCCACAACAATGAACGATATAACAAAAACAATACTCGTTTGAGATTAGCATGACACATCATCCGTAGTTTCGTTAGCTAGTATTGAAATAAAATCCGTAGTTTGCGAATCATTTAAACTAAGAGATTTCGAAGCTTTCGTTTCGCGATAGGTTAAGCCATTCCAAATATTCTCTTATTAATCGTTCTTATAAGTCAATCTAAAATGTTACTGTAATTTCCTTTATTTAAAGAATATTCATTTTCGTGATATCTACGGCAGAATTCTAATTATTCTTCTCGTGAAAAACAAATTCCACGATTAAAGGAGCTAATATCTTCACGTTGACCAATTTATTATAAATTAATCGCGATTAAACGACAACTTTCAGATATCGAAAATTCAGTTCTATTTTTACTTAATGTATGAAAACTTTCTAACAGATGAGTATTTGAAATTTGATTTTTTTCAGCTTTACTGACTAAGTTTTTTTAATATTAGGATACGTTCCACTTGTTCTCTCTTCTTAACAAAGACATATAATACATATATATATATATATATATATATATATATATATACACATAAAGCCATAAAACAATTTTCTTTCCACAATTTCCGCAAACCAATTAAATTTCAAATATCAAAACGTTTGAAGTTTTTGTTTCCTTACATTTAATTAATACGACGTTGATCTCTTACTCAACCCCACATAAATGTCCACTGTCATTCACTCAACAACGATAAGGCGACCGAATTTCACGTCTCGATTAGTGCAATGGTCACGATGGAACTGCGCTACAACAATTACGACATCGCGTCATAGATACGACATCGATAAAATATTTTACACACGTTGTTCATACGCGATACGTATTATTAAAAGTATACAATTTTTTAATTTCTAGTAGACGTATTTTTATTTTTCGTCGACAATTTTGTACGCGAAGACTTCGAAATTTAATTCGACGAACATATATTACCGACTTACTTTTCTTTTGTTTTATCGACAAGTGGCGTTAAACAACATGAACGACACGAGGAACGCGGAAAAGGCTTATTGTAAATCTATAGAGCTACAACCGAACAATCCAGAGGCGTTAATCAATTTAACGATTTTAGAAGTGAACCAAGGAAAAATGGAAAAAGCGAAAATACATTTTCACGCTTTTCAGAAAGCGTGTTTGTCTTGCGGCGCAATTGATAAAGAAGTAACGTAAACGATATTAAACTATTGCTATAAAATACCGCGAAGCGAGAGAAATTGAAATGCTAGACGCGTTTAATTTTAATCTCGTTAATCGATTATGTATCCAAATTTAACCTTTAAAAAAGATCGTTAAACAATAAATCATAAAAATTGATACTTTATTATCGGAGAAAAAAATTATAACTATTATAATTATTTATCTACACGGGCGTTTTTTTAATTTATCAATTTTGATCGATTTAATGGCGATTAAAGACCAAACTACTAATATAAGACTCATAGTTTATGTTATCACGTATGCGAATGTAATCAATCGATTTTTTTTTTTTATATATTAGCTGAAATACTTTACGGTTCATAGGGCACCCTTAAAATAATGTATTCGCGTATAGTATCCAGCCGATTATGAATATTACATTCAAATATTAACGATCGACTAAACATTTATATATATATATAAATTGTATTTAATTCACCATAGTATAAACCGTTTTCAAAATATTTAAATTTTATTTTTAAATGTTTGAACGAAAATTACGGCCGACAATTTTTGAACATATTTAACGTATTTTTAGAATATCGTGCGTTAGATCCTATAAATTGAAATCCGATTAACTTTTAAACGCCAAAAAAACTCGACACTGCTTCGCTCAGAATTTAAAATGGTAAATTTATTTTTAATTCTAATATTATTAGCCCGGTAGCTTTGACGTTTGATAATTCTATTATTCTAAATTTCTAATTTTTCCCCGAGCCTAAAGCAAGTTTTCGTTTATCGCGTTTTCAAAAGTAGACGTTTCGTTTGGCAATATCATGCCGAGATATTTTACGGTTAAAACAAGTCGTGTCGCCCCGAAGTTGATCGCTGAACATGTTTTATTATTAGGTCGGGCAGTATTTACACGGTTATCACGGACCATAACAAATTCGATCGAAAATTCCGACTCGGACCCAGTCGATACTCGTATTCTCGAAAACCGCATTCTGCAATAATCGCCGAAGTCTATTTTATTCACGGACGCTATAGTTTCGCGATGACTAATAATAGATATCGTGATTTACGCGTGCGAAAACGTGCTTTTCGCCCAAAATATATTTCGGTTATAACGATACGGCGCTCGCAAACGATTAACCGATATATCTGAAAAGTATAAACGTATTCGAACGTACGCTACTCGATTACGCGTTAATATTGATTTTTGATCGAACGACAAAGCGCGAACATAACGTTACGTTTATAAAAAAAAAAAAACGACGCGTTTGGCCGTTGCGGAACGTTTATACACGCGGAGTTAGTAACCCCGTGCACAATACGCAGAGAACTGACGCGTGTGGTCGCGGGGTGTGCTCGTCGTTCGGGCCAACGAATTCCCCACCCTCGAGTTGACTGACACCGGGGCGCGGATCCGTAAACGAGCCACCGGCAGCAAATCGGTAAATAAGTACATGGATGAAACGTGTCGTCGTTTTAGCAAAGTATCGTTTTTAATTCATTCTACCGATCTCACAGGTACGACGACGTTGGGTTACACATCAACCCCCCTCCGGTACTAAGTTTAAACGCCGGCCAAGTATACCCGCCGCCGAACCTGTGTAGATGTATTTGTTTTTAAATACGCCGTTCAAATACTCCCTCCCCCCCCCGGTACGCTCTACTTTTGAAGCGCTCGTTTTCGCGGCGACTAATATTTTAAAACGGGCTTACCCGTCGTTCGCTATCCGAATGTAAACGCGACGATCATCGTCGTTCTTGTCAATTTTAGATCGTGGAACTGGGTACTCAAGTGTCGGACGCTCTGGACAAATATCGCGAATTTTCCAAAGGCGGGACGCTCGACGACCAAGGGGACGGACCCGCCTCGGCGGAATGATAACGTGTTGTTATTGCCCGTTACTACACCGGCACCACGGACCGAGATTACGAACGGACACGATCGGTAAGACAATTCGAGTTCGTCCGAATTTAGTTTAAATTTCCTTCCACGTTTACGTTCGACCAAATTTGACGACGCCTAACCCTACCCGTCCCCAAACGCGTCCGGTACAATCCACTCGGACTGGAGCGGACTACTTTCGGACACGCGCGCGCGCCGCTGACGATTTATTATTATCGGTCGCCGTTGCCCGAATCGAACGATTAAACCATTACCCGGAAACAAAACGTTCGGATCCCGAATAGGTGGGAAAAAAATTGAAGCCCCTTTGGTGATGGAGGGGGGGGATAATCTCATGACCGGCATTTTTTTAACCGGACGTACCCTCGTTTTTCGAATCAGCCCCGGGAATCCGCTGCCCGCACTGTTCGACAATATTTACAAATTTACGTAAGTACGACGAAAGATATAATTTTATGCGATTTTCGTTATTAAATCGTAGGAAATATACGCGATCATTGATTACGGCGTTATTTACTCATATATTAAAGTATATACTCGTGTGTGTACATTTTTTATTATATATATATAAAATAGCGCGTTAATTCTTGAATTAGAACTCAGAATTAAGATTGACGAACAGCGCGGTCCTATTAGTTCGAAATAAAATGTTAAAAATTAAACGCTCGATCGTAATTCACTATTGTACGTTTTAATCGTATAAAAAGAAAAGTAGGTGAATTTTTACTATAATATCGCTCGTCCGCGACAATTAAATCGTTTCTAGCGGATTATTGAAATAATAATAGTAATCGACGGTGGTCGCGTCGATTAAGGACGCTTAGACGGATGTGTGGGGTTGACGAGAGAAGGTACAATAAAAAATGAATACGTAAAAGCGAGCATTAGGAAAAGCGTCGATCGTGGATAAGACGAGGGAGGATGGACTTGGATGGTTTGGTCACGAGGAGGGAAAATTCGGTTACGGTAAATGAGAGCGTTGAAGGAAGGAGAAGAGGAATACCGTAAGAATAAGTGATTGAACGCGATCTGTGAGGACTGCCGCCGCCGGCGTGTAAGATCGGGTCAAGGTGGCCGACACCAAATAGCCAAATTTAACGTTTTAATTAAACTCCGGATATACGTCGAATCGTTTATATATCGCGAAAAATTACTTAAAATCGAGTACGATATTTTTTTTTAAGCTGTAAACGACAACGATACTAATATTTACATTCGCGCCCAACGTGTACGTTAGACGCGCTAACCACCGGCGGTGGTGTTAAGCCGTTTAAACTACAGGTCCGTTATGGTTTTTTTTTTTTTGACGATTTAGTGTTAATATAACTATTTGTTCGACAAACAACTCGATCGGTAATCGAATCGGTCACGACGTGTACATAATGACGACGAGGCGTTTCGGATAATATCGGACTATTATTTATTTATATATATTATTATTATTATTATATATTTATGTACTCGTATACGTTTCATATATATATATATATATTTATCTATATTTGCGTTTGTAACGCAGCGATGTCGGGGTGACTTTCGGTCAGAACAAGAACGGGTGGGCCTATTGGACTGACTATTGCGTCGACTGAACGAAGGAGGTAGGTATAAGGGGAACAAAATAATAACAAGTACTCACGGCGAATGTTACGTAAAAGACGGGAAAACACAACTACGAGCCCGTGGTCGACGGGGCGAATTTCTCTTCCCGTAAGCTATAGTCGTCGCGTCGTTTTCCGACGCCGAACGAGAATTCGTCGACCGTTGTTCGATTTACGGCTTCGTCCGAATAAACATGACGGCGACGCTTACGCGATTATTTCGAAAATATCTTTCGCGAAAATTCGTCGGTATTAGTTTGGCTGTTTTCGTAAACGACTGACGTTTTTACTCGAATAATTGGACGGCGTTTTTACGAATTTCGGACCGAACGGAGTCCGCCGTATTCTCGCGTACGTAACTCGATAAATAATCGAACAACGTGCTCGTTCTCCCGTCTTAGATTGGGTCACATACACTTCTTCCCTATAACTCCTTCGAATTATCATTTAACGGCTCTCCTCTTCGTACTCTCCATTCCTCAGACCCTATTTGTGATATTCCTTAGAGACGCAACGAACGAAACTCGGCCATTTTAGTTGACAAACACTACGTTCCGTTTGACGCTACATCCATTCTACTCCTCTCGGCTACCTCCCCGTCATTGTTTTCATCGAGCCGGCTAATTTCGTTACGTAATTATTTTTTACTTTAATAACGTTTCCGGGTAATTGTTGTAACTAATTGTGTTCTGTACAAATTCCGATCAAAAACAAACAAACAAAAGTCGAACGAAATACGGGTTTTTTAAAACGTGCACTTGCCGGAGTATAAATCGTAACCGTAATTGTAACGATAAACGCGTATTGTCGAAAATACACGGTAACGTTGCCTACCGGGGGGGGGGGGGGCGGTGTATACTCGAACAGTTCAATGAACCGTCGTCGACCGTCATTTATTTGGGATTCTAACCGTTTAGTCGAATTGACCGAAAAATAGACTGTGTAACGCATAACGTAGAAATATCACGAAAGTAACAACAATACGCCGCGAAAAGGCACGGGATGAACGACGTACCGAATTCCGTTTTCGTTATATTTTGTACGTAGTACGCGGCGTCGTTTTGCGGTAACGAAATTGACGTTTCGAAACGCGTTGAATTACGAAACGTTTCTCGTGGTAGACACAGTTCTCGCGATTTACGTCGAATGGGAATGAACGCGCGCGTCGGCAAATTACTCCGCTGGCGGTCGACTTCGAAAAACTGCCGTACGAGATGTACAGACGGTAACGGCGCCCCCCTAATTTCAAATCGCCAATGTCGGATTTCGAACGTTTTATATATGTCGCGTCCGACCTCTTCTCGCCATTCGTTCCGGACATCTTAGAAATGCAGGCGCGTCGAAGAGTCCTCGGCGTTGGAAACGCCAAAAAAAAAAAAAAAAAACACCTCCCTAC